>NW_024121244.1:57248-166340 GCF_016745375.1 Pimephales promelas
ACGCAAGTTTAAAAGGGTTGGTCTGAAATAGCTTCATTATTCATAGGTGTGGTTTGGGCGTAATGTGAAATAAACCAATCAGAGCGTCATTTTCACCATTCCCTTTAAGATCGTGATGAACGAGGTGCGCTTGTTCATGGCGCAAAACTATTATAACGGCGCATTTACCAGGTACGCTTCACAATCGGTTCACAGCCGAGGAGATCGATGTTCTCGTCAGGGCCGTAAAAGAAAAGAAGTGACATTGGGGCAAACACACCCAAATTAGCTTCGGTTAACCATGCATATAATTTGGGTAAATGTGTAAGCTTTATGCCCGTTTTTCCCATCGTCATGGACGACAACAATGATTTTCCTTGTGTTTTATAGTTTTCCTTATAATAATGTATCATTTGCAAAAAGTAAAATTCATCTGTGTAGAGGAGAGAAATCTCTACAGTGTATATGCGCGTTGTATTATGGCAAGCATGCACGCTTAAAATAGCACGCGCAACGCGCCACTGACTTTAGGTTTATTTTTACTAATAAATGGTAGAACAAACCGTATGATTGTTGGCCTTTTGCTGTGGAGATTTTACATTTACTACATATATTAGGCACTCTGATTCCATGTATGGGACATATATTATTCATATGACACACAAACACACAAGTAGACAAGACCTGTTTAGTTCAAAAGATGACTCGTTACGGAAAAGCGCAGATCATAATTGATGATACGAGCAGCACGAGCGCGGCCAGATTGCTGCTCGCGTGCGCGCGCAATTGCACACTATTGTGACTCCCCACCCTGAAACTTCATGTTACCCCCTATCTGTACTATGAATACTTCGACCTCGTCTGACAATACCCAGTGATAAATTCTCCACCCCAATACTGTCGCCGCGATCGCGGGGCTCTGATGAATTGGCTCACTCTCACACTAGCTCTGCTTTTGATCGCACTGATTCAATGCGCTGTAACTCAAACATTTTGTATAGAAACATGACGTTTTGAGTCGGGGATGAAGTATGACATGGTCTGCCATCCAGTGGAGGGGATGTCAAACGAAATTTGACACCCAATTTGACAAAATCGGCCATTTATTTTAGTGACGCATCTTGTCGAGTAAACTCGACCGTGGCGTCAAGAGGGTTAAATAAGTTTGACTTCACTCCATTGCAAGCAATAGATCGATTTAATGTTGTAAAGTTAATGAATTTATCTTTTTGTGTTGATTTAATCAGAATACTTCTTGATTTCTTTTGTTGTGTGTCATTATTGCTCGAAATAAATAAATCCATTCATTCATTCAACAAATATACGCTGGTCAAATCATGCATGATTTAATATGCGTTATGGACGTGACATAACGGACGCTTTATAATTAGGTTGTTTAGAGCAAATAAGTGAGATGAATTGTCAATCATAACTAGAATTGACATATTTTGGCTTTGTACATGCATTTTTCAAGTTAATTGTACTAATAATTATTATACAATATAAACTTATTCTTTAAATCGTTATGGATGTGACACAGCACTGAAGGGTCATGACTTCCAAAATAGATCCTTTATAAATTTAAAGGGCAATGCAGTTATAACAAAGTGGGTGTATTTATATCTCAGTCATGCTCCCATCTTTCTGCAAAATGCTTACTGTCAACATAAAGTATAAAAAATGAGTCTTTGATCCATCTTTTTAAAAGCATGAAAAATGTTTGTTTGAAAAAGCAATTTTAGAATATGTGCACATCTTATCTGAGGTGAATAAACACAGAAATGTCCTTAAAATTTAAATGACAGCACATCATACAATAAAATACAGACCCAATGGACAACTTAGAAAGGGTTTTGATATTTTTATAATAACTTTATTTTTTCATGGCAAGGTTGACATCTGCATGGAATCGCCCAGTTACCCAAAGGCACCGGGATGGTGGTACCGCCGGCTTTGGCCCTTTATCGCTGCTCACAGCTATATTTATATTTAATATAAAGCCGGTGGCACCGCCATCTTGGTGCCTTTAGGTTTATTCTGTACGACGTGTAAAACGTAACCCCCGCTTTGACTATCAAAAGAAGTGTATTGTAGAGCTTGCATCAATGCGGACTCGATGCGCTGTGCGCTGTAACTCCATGTGGCTTTAAGCGCATCATTCTCCACTCGGGATGCGCATAAGCGTTTTGTGCCACACTGTACTGAGCCTTTCATATCATAATGCAGTGACGCAATGACAGATTATTAATTGCCTTTCTTGTTCTGTTCCATCTATTATATGTTGATAATAGATAGTACAGAGCACTAAAAACCTCAAACAAAGCACTAAAAACTTAAGCTGTTTGCTGTGTAGTCTGAGAATGAGCTGTTTGATTTGCACCCTCTTCCTCTTCACTGTCCTCCATAAAACCAGCTATCCAGGTCCATGTTGTTCTAGAAAGTTTGTATGTTGCTGCCTCAATTAACATCTCTGCTATACATTTAAAACATGGCTATATCTAAAATAATTTATCTTTTTGATTTTTGTCATCTTGTTTTTCATGAATATTTTCCAACAATACAAAGAGCAATGTGTATTTTCCATTAATATAGTTTGTAATGGCTTTTTTTGTCATAGATTATAATCATATATTTTTTGGATTTGTTATTTATCTTTATAATGAAGTTGTCTGTATTAAGTAGATTGTGTTTAACACACAAGAGTGATTTATTAGTTCAACACATAGTTATAGAAATTCTACTTTATCTAAAAAAAACCCTGCACTTTATACACACACACACACACACACACACACATAAATACATGTAAATAAAAATACCAAAAAAAACATCAAATGTGTTTTTAGTCAGAGTATTATTTTATACAGAAACAAATATTTGTAATTCAGATAATAATGAAGTTAGTGTTTTAAAATCTTAAGGAAAACAAATATATTGAAATATAGCACATGAATTTTAAATTCATTCAACTTCAATTACAAATACAATCTTACTTTTATTTAAAGCAAACTATACATTTAAAAGATGGGGGTTATATGCCTATTTTGTCATTTAAACATATTGTTATGCAAATTGTTATGCAAAAAGACAAGGACTTAGAGACAAGGACTTGTAGGAAAAATCACAGCCAGCCACACACACACACACATAAACACAGACAACAGCCCTCCCCTCCCCACACAGACACACACACACAGAGAGAGAGAGAGAGAGAGAGAGAGAATCGCAGGGGAAATAAATCCATTCAAACTACAATATCTGACTTTCTGTTGCTCAGAGCGAATGACTTTAAATTGGAAAGTTGATCGGCTTGACGAGAACAATATACGTGGTAAGTTTTGTAACTGTAGGTAAATTGAGCAAAGTTATAACACACTTTATGTGTCCTTTTTTTAGTCATAAAATTCATTTCCTCGCCATGGCCAGACCGTTCGAGATATCAAAAATCCGTCCGGAATTGAGCATCCTCAATGTCTTGACTTCATGCACACCGAGTTTGGTTGTGATTGGTAAACACATGCATTGTGATTTGATGTATTTCTCCTAGGACAATTATTCAAACAACCCATAATTCATAATTCATAAATAACTTCCATTTGAACTGTCATAAAACTTAGAGCACGAAAGTTGTTTGGCCTGATGTGATCTATAATTGTACCGAGTTTCATATTAATTCATGCAAGTGTGTTTGATTTATGGTCAAATGTTCGAATCCCAGTCCAGGGGGCGCTGTCGAGCCGCCCTGCCACGCCCGGTTACCAGCTTCAGCCCGGCCCTGATGGCCATGGGTTCTGACCCGTGTGCAAAGTTTCAAGAGTTTTCGAGGATGTTAAGGCCCCCGAAAATGCCAGAGAAGTCGCACACAGCAAATAAAGGGTTAAAATTAACCCGACAGGCGCCCCTCTTCTCACTCACACAGAGGGACACTGAGACACTGGCAAAATTCTGAGATTTTCTCTACATTCAAACAAACATATCTGACTTTCTGTGGGTCCTAGCTAATGAGTGTCAATTAGAAAGTTGTCCGGCTCGAGGAGTACAATATACATACCGATTTTTGTAACTGTAGATAAAACTAACAACCCCACTTTTGTCAAAAGGTGGCGCTACTGAGCCCTCACCACGCCCGTTTCTGCAACTTTGCATATGTCTACTGGCTAATAAATGTGATGTGTCCGTCAAGTTTCATGCAATTTAAAGCATGCTAAGGGTCTCAAAAGCATCCTAAAAGAATGGTAAAGTTTGATGCGTCGCCACGGCAACAGTTTCAAAGATATCAAGAATCCATTCACAGGTCTACATCTGCCCTATGTTTACATTATACAGATGAAGTTTGAAGCAAATCGGGTAAAAATAAAAGGGTGATTTCAAAGCATTTTGAAAGTGACACACTTCCTGCTGCCAGTTGGTGGCGCTATAACTTTGACTCACAATAGTCACATCCATGTGATCGTCCTCCTACAGCGAACACACTGCTGAAGTTTCATCAAGATCAGTTAATGTATGCTGAAGTTATAACACACTTCCTGTTTCACGTTTCTCGCCATGATTTCATTTCCTCGCCACGGACAAACCGTTCGAGATATCAAAAATCCCCTCGCAAACTTTCATCCTCAATGTCTTGACTTCACACTGACCGAGTTTCGTCGAATTTGGATCAAAGCTCTAGGAGGAGTATTTCAAATACCATTGCGAGCGTTTTACAAACAAACCTCAATAGCCGACTTCCTGTTGGGCTGGGGTAAAAAGTAAGAGCGCGAGGTATAGATGAAACGATGAGATCAACATGTGTATCGAGTTTCATATTATTACATGCAAGCGTGTTTGAGTTATGGACCGAGTGTTCGGACCCCGTTCCAGGGGGCGCTGACGAGCCCCCCTGCCACGCCCAGGTACCAGCTTCAGCCCGGCTCTGATGGCCGCGGGTTCTGACCCGTGTGCAAAGTTTCAAGAGTTTTTGAGCATGTTAAGGGCTCCAAAAGTGCCAAAAAGGTAGTAAAATAATAATACTAAAGAAAAAATATAGCTGCGAGCAGCGATGGCGGGCCCAAGCCGGTGGCACCGCAACCCCGGCTCCTTTAGTTACCTAAAGGCACCGGGGTGGCGGTGCCGAAGGCTTTGGCCCTTTCATGATTAAATGTTAAAACGGCTTGCCATACTCTGTCATTTTGACTAGTCACAATTATGTTACAGATATCTTAAATAATAATACAAACTATCCAAAATGTAATTACGACTAGACAGAAAGACATTGTTGATATCTACAATGTTAAAACGGCTTGCCATACTCTGTCATTTTGACTAGTCACAATTATGTTACAGATATCTTAAATAATAATACAAACTATCCAAAATGTAATTACGACTAGACAGAAAGACATTGTTGATATCTACAATGTTAATTTCCGGATAGGCAAACTTAGCTTTTAAATGTTAAAAGGGCTTGCCATACACGGACGTAGGCTCAGAGAGAGTCTCACCATATTCAAACCAAAATATCTGACTTCCTCTTGGTCTGAGCTAATGACTATGAATTAGAAAGTTGTCTGGCTTGAGGAGTACAATGTATATAACGATTTTTGTAACTGTAGATAAAAATAACAACCCCACTTTTGTCAAAAGGTGGCGCTATTTAGTCCCTGCACCATGCCCGTTTCTGAAACTTTGCACATGTCTACTGGCTAATAAATGTGATGTGTCTGTTGAGTTTCATGCAATTTCAAGCATGCTAAGAGTCTCAAAAGCATCCTAAAATAATTTCAAAGTTTGAAGCTTTGCCACGGCAACAGTTTAAAAGATATCAAGAATCCATTCACAGGTCTACATCTACCGTATGTTTACATTATACAGATGAAGTTTTTCATCTGTTTTTCATCATTATACAGATGAAGTTTTTCATCTGTTTACATTATACAGATGAAGTTTTTCATTCATATTATTACATGCAAGCGTGTTTGATTTATGGACCAAGTTTTCGGACCCCGTTCCAGGGGCGCTGTCTAGCCCCCCTGCCACGCCTAGGTACCATCTTCAGCCCGGGCCTGATGGCTGTGGGATATGACCTGTGTGCAAAGTTTCAAGAGTTTTCAAACCCGTTAAGGGCCTCAAAAGCCATTAAGAGTCTCAAAATCATCAAAAAAAAAAGAATTTTAAAGTTTGATGCGTTGCCACGGCAACAGTATCAAAGATATCAAGAATCCATTCACAGGTCTTCATCTGCCATGTATTTACATTATACAGATGAAGTTTGAAGCAAATCGGGTAAAAATAAGAGGTTGATTTCAAAGCATTTGAAAGTGACACACTTCCTGCTGCCAGCTGGTGGCGCTATAACTTTGACTCGAAATAGTCACATCCATGTGATCGTCCTCTTACAGCGAACACACTGATGAAGTTTCATCAAGATATATTAATGTATGCTGAAGTTATAACACACTTCCTGTTTCACGTTTCTCGCCATAATTTCGTTTCCTCGCCACGGCCAAACCGTTTGAGATATCAAAAATCCCCTCACAAACTTTCATCGTCAATGTCTTGACTTCTTGCACACCGAGTTTGGTTGTGATTGGTAAACATATGCGTTGTAATTTGATGCATTTCTCCTAGGACAACTATTCAAACAACCCATAATTCTCAACTTCCATTTTAATTGTCGTAAAACTTAGAGCACGAAAGTTGTTTGGCCTGATGTGATCTATAATTGTACCGAGTTTCATATTAATTCACGCAAGTGTGTTTGATTTATGGACAAATGTTCTAATCCCAGTCCAGGGGGCGCTGTCGAGCCGCCCTGCCACGCCAGATGACCAGCTTCAGCCCGGCCCTGATGGCCATGGGTTCTGACCCGTGTGCAAAGTTTCAAGAGTTTTAGAGGATGTTAAGGCCCCCGAAAATGCCAGAGAAGTCGCACACAGCAAATAAAGGGTTAAATTTTAACCTGACAGGCGCCCCTCCTCTCACTCACACAGAGAGACACTGAGAGACTGGCAAAATTCTAAGATTTTCTCTACATTCAAACAAACATATCTGACTTTCTGTGGGTCCTAGCTAATGAGTGCCAATTAGAAAGTTGTCCGGCTCGAGGAGTACAATATACATACCGATTTTTGTAACTCTAGTTAAAACTAACAACCCCACTTTTGTCAAAAGGTGGCGCTACTGAGCCCTCACCACGCCCGTTTCTGCAACTTTGCATATGTCTACTGGCTAATAAATGTGATGTGTCCGTCAAGTTTCATGCAATTTAAAGCATGCTAAGGGTCTCAAAAGCATCCTAAAAGAATGGTAAAGTTTGATGCGTCGCCACGGCAACAGTTTCAAAGATATCAAGAATCCATTCACAGGTCTACATCTGCCCTATGTTTACATTATACAGATGAAGTTTGAAGCAAATCGGGTAAAAATAAAAGGGTGATTTCAAAGCATTTTGAAAGTGACACACTTCCTGCTGCCAGTTGGTGGCGCTATAACTTTGACTCACAATAGTCACATCCATGTGATCGTCCTCTTACAGCGAACACACTGCTGAAGTTTCATCAAGATCAGTTAATGTATGCTGAAGTTATAACACACTTCCTGTTTCACGTTTCTCGCCATGATTTCGTTTCCTCGCCACGGACAAACCGTTCGAGATATCAAAAATCCCCTCGCAAACTTTCATCCTCAATGTCTTGACTTCACGCTGACCGAGTTTCGTCGAATTTGGATCAAAGCTCTAGGAGGAGTATTTCAAATACCATTGCGAGCGTTTTACAAACAAACCTCAATAGCCGACTTCCTGTTGGGCTGGGGTAAAAAGTAAGAGCGCGAGGTATAGATGAAACGATGAGATCAACATGTGTACCGAGTTTCATATTATTACATGCAAGCGTGTTTGAGTTATGGACCGAGTGTTCGGACCCCGTTCCAGGGGGCGCTGACGAGCCCCCCTGCCACGCCCAGGTACCAGCTTCAGCCCGGCTCTGATGGCCGCGGGTTCTGACCCGTGTGCAAAGTTTCAAGAGTTTTTGAGCATGTTAAGGGCCCAAAAGTGCCAAAATAGGTAGTAAAATAATAATACTAAAAAAAAATATAGCTGCGAGCAGCGATGGCGGGCCCAAGCCGGTGGCACCGCAACCCCGGCTCCTTTAGTTACCTAAAGGCACCGGGGTGGCGGTGCCGAAGGCTTTGGCCCTTTCATGATTAAATGTTAAAACGGCTTGCCATACTCTGTCATTTTGACTAGTCACAATTATGTTACAGATATCTTAAATAATAATACAAACTATCCAAAATGTAATTACGACTAGACAGAAAGACATTGTTGATATCTACAATGTTAAAACGGCTTGCCATACTCTGTCATTTTGACTAGTCACAATTATGTTACAGATATCTTAAATAATAATACAAACTATCCAAAATGTAATTACGACTAGACAGAAAGACATTGTTGATATCTACAATGTTAATTTCCGGATAGGCAAACTTAGCTTTTAAATGTTAAAAGGGCTTGCCATACACGGACGTAGGCTCAGAGAGAGTCTCACCATATTCAAACCAAAATATCTGACTTCCTCTTGGTCTGAGCTAATGACTATGAATTAGAAAGTTGTCTGGCTTGAGGAGTACAATGTATATAACGATTTTTGTAACTGTAGATAAAAATAACAACCCCACTTTTGTCAAAAGGTGGCGCTATTTAGTCCCTGCACCATGCCCGTTTCTGAAACTTTGCACATGTCTACTGGCTAATAAATGTGATGTGTCTGTTGAGTTTCATGCAATTTCAAGCATGCTAAGAGTCTCAAAAGCATCCTAAAATAATTTCAAAGTTTGAAGCTTTGCCACGGCAACAGTTTAAAAGATATCAAGAATCCATTCACAGGTCTACATCTACCGTATGTTTACATTATACAGATGAAGTTTTTCATCTGTTTTTCATCATTATACAGATGAAGTTTTTCATCTGTTTACATTATACAGATGAAGTTTTTCATTCATATTATTACATGCAAGCGTGTTTGATTTATGGACCAAGTTTTCGGACCCCGTTCCAGGGGGCGCTGTCTAGCCCCCCTGCCACGCCTAGGTACCATCTTCAGCCCGGGCCTGATGGCTGTGGGATATGACCTGTGTGCAAAGTTTCAAGAGTTTTCAAACCCGTTAAGGGCCTCAAAAGCCATTAAGAGTCTCAAAATCATCAAAAAAAAAAGAATTTTAAAGTTTGATGCGTTGCCACGGCAACAGTATCAAAGATATCAAGAATCCATTCACAGGTCTTCATCTGCCATGTATTTACATTATACAGATGAAGTTTGAAGCAAATCGGGTAAAAATAAGAGGTTGATTTCAAAGCATTTTGAAAGTGACACACTTCCTGCTGCCAGCTGGTGGCGCTATAACTTTGACTCGAAATAGTCACATCCATGTGATCGTCCTCTTACAGCGAACACACTGATGAAGTTTCATCAAGATATGTTAATGTATGCTGAAGTTATAACACACTTCCTGTTTCACGTTTCTCGCCATAATTTCGTTTCCTCGCCACGGCCAAACCGTTTGAGATATCAAAAATCCCCTCACAAACTTTCATCCTCAATGTCTTGACTTCTTGCACACCGAGTTTGGTTGTGATTGGTAAACACATGCGTTGTAATTTGATGTATTTCTCCTAGGACAACTATTCAAACAACCCATAATTCTCAACTTCCATTTTAATTGTCGTAAAACTTAGAGCACGAAAGTTGTTTGGCCTGATGTGATCTATAATTGTACCGAGTTTCATATTAATTCACGCAAGTGTGTTTGATTTATGGACAAATGTTCGAATCCCAGTCCAGGGGGCGCTGTCGAGCCGCCCTGCCACGCCCGATGACCAGCTTCAGCCCGGCCCTGATGGCCATGGGTTCTGACCCGTGTGCAAAGTTTCAAGAGTTTTAGAGGATGTTAAGGCCCCCGAAAATGCCAGAGAAGTCGCACACAGCAAATAAAGGGTTAAAATTAACCTGACAGGCGCCCCTCCTCTCACTCACACAGAGAGACACTGAGAGACTGGCAAAATTCTAAGATTTTCTCTACATTCAAACAAAGATATCTGACTTTCTGTGGGTCCTAGCTAATGAGTGTCAATTAGAAAGTTGTCCGGCTCGAGGAGTACAATATACATACCGATTTTTGTAACTCTAGTTAAAACTAACAACCCCACTTTTGTCAAAAGGTGGTGCTACTGAGCCCTCACCACGCCCGTTTCTGAAACTTTGCACATGTCTACTGGCTAATAAATGTGATGTGTCTGTCGAGTTTCATGCGATTTGAAGCATGCTAAGGGTCTCAAAAGCATCCTAAAAGAATGGTAAAGTTTGATGCGTTGCCACGGCAACAGTTTAAAAGATATCAAGAATCCATTCACAGGTCTACATCTGCCGTATATTTACATTATACAGATTAAGTTTGAAGCAAATCGGGTAAAAATAAAAGGGTGATTTCAAAGCATTTTGAAAGTGACACACTTCCTGCTGCCAGTTGGTGGCGCTATAACTTTGACTCACAATAGTCACATCCATGTGATCGTCCTCTTACAGCGAACACACTGCTGAAGTTTCATCAAGATCAGTTAATGTATGCTGAAGTTATAACACACTTCCTGTTTCACGTTTCTCGCCATAATTTCGTTTCCTCGCCACGGCCAAACCGTTCGAGATATCAAAAATCCCCTCGCAAACTTTCATCCTCAATGCCTTGACTTCATGCTGACCGAGTTTCGTGCCGTGTGTTTGAATTCTCTAGGAGGAGTATTGCACATTCCATTGCGAGCGTTTTACAAACAAACCTCAATAGCCGACTTCCTGTTGGGCTGGGGTAAAAAGTAAGAGTGTGAGGTATAGATGAACGATGAGATCAACATGTGTACCGAGTTTCATATTATTACATTCAAGCGTGTTTGATTTATGGACCAAGTGTTCGGACCCCGTTCCAGGGGGCGCTGTCTAGCCCCCCTGCCACACCCAGGTACCATCTTCAGCCCGGCTCTGATGGCTGTGGGATCTGACCTGTGTGCAAAGTTTCAAGAGTTTTCAAACCCGTTAAGGGCCCCAAAAGCCGCTAAGAGTCTCAAAATCATCAAAAAAAAGAATTTTAAAGTTTGATGCGTTGCCACGGCAACAGTATCAAAGATATCAAGAATCCATTCACAGGTCTTCATCTGCTATGTATTTACATTATACAGATTAAGTTTGAAGCAAATCGGGTAAAAATAAGAGGGTGATTTCAAAGCATTTTGAAAGTGACACACTTCCTGCTGCCAGTTGGTGGCGCTATAACTTTGACTCACAATATTCACATCCATGTGATCGTCCTCTTACAGCAAACAAACTGCTGAAGTTTCATCAAGATCAGTTAATGTATGCTGAAGTTCTGACACACTTCCTGTTTCACGTTTCTCGCCATAATTTCGTTTCCTCGCCACGGCCAAACCGTTCGAGATATCAAAAATCCCCTCGCAAACTTTCATCCTCAATGCCTTGACTTCATGCTGACCGAGTTTCGTGCCGTGTGTTTGAATTCTCTAGGAGGAGTACTTCAAATTCCATTGCGAGTGTTTTATGAACAACCCTAAATAACCGACTTCCTGTTGGGCTGGGGTAAAAAGTAATAGTTTGAGGTATATATGAACGATGAGATCAACATGTGCACCGAGTTTCATATTATTACATGCAAGCGTGTTTGATTTATGGACCAAGTTTTCGGACCCCGTTCCAGGGGGCGCTGTCTAGCCCCCCTGCCACGCCCGGGTACCATCTTCAGCCCGCCCTGATGCCGCGGATTCTGACCCGTGTGCAAAGTTTCAAGAGTTTTTGAGCATGTTAAGGGCCCCAAAAGTGCCCAAATAGTCGTATAAATAATAATTAATAATAATAGTTAGGAAAACAATAGGGCCTTCGCCCTTTCAGGGCTTGGGCCCTAAAATATAGCTGCGAGCAGCGATGGCGGGCCCAAGCGGTGGCACCGCAACCCCGGCTCCTTTAGTTACCTAAAGGCACCGGGGTGGCGGTGCCGAAGGCTTTGGCCCTTTCATGATTAAATGTTAAAACGGCTTGCCATAGTCTGTCATTTTGACTAGTCACAATTATGTTACAGATATCTTAAATGATAATACAAACTATCCAATGTAATTACGACTAGACAGAAAGACTTGTTGATATCTACAATGTTATTTCCGGATAGGCAAACTTAGCTTTTAAATGTTAAAAGGGCTTGCCATACACGGACGTAGGCTCAGAGAGAGTCTCACCATATTCAAACCAAAATATCTGACTTCCTCTTGGTCTGAGCTAATGACTATGAATTAGAAAGTTGTCTGGCTTGAGGAGTACAATGTATATAACGATTTTTGTAACTGTAGATAAAAATAACAACCCACTTTTGTCAAAAGGTGGCGCTATTTAGCCTGCACCATGCCCGTTTCTGAAACTTTGCACATGTCTACTGGCTAATAAATGTGATGTGTCTGTTGAGTTTCATGCAATTTCAAGCATGCTAAGAGTCTCAAAAGCATCCTAAAATAATTTCAAAGTTTGAAGCTTTTGCCACGGCAACAGTTTAAAAGATATCAAGAATCCATTCCAGGTCTACATCTACCGTATGTTTACATTATACAGATGAAGTTTTTCATCTGTTTTTTCATCATTATACAGTGAAGTTTTATCTGTTTACATTATCAGATGAAGTTTTTCATTCATATTATTACATGCAAGCGTGTTTGATTTATGGACCAAGTTTTCGGACCCCGTTCCGGGGCGCTGTCTAGCCCCCCTGCCACGCCTAGGTACCATCTTCAGCCCAGGCCTGATGGCTGTGGGATATGACCTGTGTGCAAAGTTTCAAGAGTTTTCAAACCCGTTAAGGGCCTCAAAAGCCATTAAGAGTCTCAAAATCATCAAAAAAAAAAAGAATTTTAAAGTTTGATGCGTTGCCACGGCAACAGTATCAAAGATATCAAGAATCCATTCACAGGTCTTCATCTGCCATGTATTTACATTATACAGATGAAGTTTGAAGCAAATCGGGTAAAAATAAGAGGTTGATTTCAAAGCATTTTGAAAGTGACACACTTCCTGCTGCCAGTTGGTGGCGCTATAACTTTGACTCGAAATAGTCACATCCATGTGATCGTCCTCTTACAGCGAACACACTGCTGAAGTTTCATCAAGATATGTTAATGTATGCTGAAGTTATAACACACTTCCTGTTTCACGTTTCTCGCCATAATTTCGTTTCCTCGCCACGGCCAAACCGTTCGAGATATCAAAAATCCCCCGCAAACTTTCATCCTCAATGTCTTGACTTCACGCTGACCGAGTTTCGTCGAATTTGGATCAAAGCTCTAGGAGGAGTATTTCAAATTCCATTGCGAGCGTTTTACAAACAAACCTCAATAGCCGACTTCCTGTTGGGCTGGGGTAAAAGTAAAAGCGCGAGGTATAGATGAAACGATGAGATCAACATGTGTACCGAGTTTCATATTATTACATGCAAGCGTGTTTGAGTTATGGACCAAGTGTTCGGACCCCGTTCCAGGGGGCGCTGTCTAGCCCCCTGCCACGCCCGGGTACCATCTTCAGCCCGGCCCTGATGGCCGCGGGTTCTGACCCGTGTGCAAAGTTTCAAGAGTTTTCGAGCATGTTAAGGGCCCCAAATGTGCCCAAAAGTCGCCAAATAATAATAAAATAATAATATATAGCTGCGAGCAGCGATGGCGGGCCCAAGCCGGTGGCACCGCAACCCCGGTTCCTTTAGTTACCTAAATGCACCCGGGTGGCGGTGCCGAAGGCTTTGGCCCTTTTATGATTAAATGTTAAAACGGCTTGCCATACTCTGTCATTTCGACTAGTCACAATTATGTTACAGATATCTTAAATGATAATACAAACTATCCAAAATGTAATTACGAATAGACAGAAAGACGTTGTTGATATCTACAATGTTAATTCCGGACAGGCAAACTTAGCTTTTAAATGTTAAAAGGGCTTGCCATACAGGGACGTAGGCTCAAGAGAGGCTCACCATATTCAAACCAAAATATCTGACTTCCTCTTGGTCCGAGCTAATGACTATGTATTAGAAAGTTGTCCGGCTTGAGGAGTACAATGTATATAGCGATTTTTGTAACTGTAGATAAAACTAACAACCCCACTTTTGTCAAAAGGTGGCGCTATTTAGTCCTTGCACTATGCCCGTTTCTGAAACTTTGCACATGTCTACTGGCTAATAAATGTGATGTATCTGTTGAGTTTCAAGCAATTTCAATTTCAATTTCAATTTGACTGTTGAAAAGAAGTGCGCCGATTAGATACTCAGGATCGGTATCGGCTCTGACACTGCCATCTTTGACGAGGCTGATTCAAATTCTATATTGTGCATATTACTATTCTATGTTAGGCACAAAGGCACAAAAACTTTCTAAAGTACCATAAAGTTTTTGTGTACTGTATTATTAGTGTTCTGAAGCTATTATGTGATATAGAAATTAATATTTAAGTCATTAAATTCAAGATTAACACAAACTTTTCCCTCTCTGCGCCTGTCAGTCATTCTCCATTCAGCATTCAAACAGCACGTCACATTCGGTTACAGTCAATGATGAAACGATCTTCAAGATGATTGAATGTTAATCCTATTATACTGGATCTTTAAGATAAAGGTCTAAAGGTCTATATTTTCGAATGAAGAAACTTTTTCTTGCTGGACTTTATTGCTGTAACTTAACCGTGTTACTTTCTACCGGGTGTCGGACGCTGTCGGTTAGATCACAACACTAGAGTCAGAGCACTATAATTGTTCTTCACGCACACAGTAACTGAAATTTAAAACCTTTAAAAGAAAAGGCTCAATAAACTATTGCATAGATAGATAATGTATAATACACTGTTCATAAATATGTATTTCCTTTGTGCTTTGAACTTTTCAATACGGACTCACTGCGCTGTAACTTCATGTGGCTTCAAGCACATCATTCTCCGCTCGGGATGCACATAAGTGCTTTGTGCTGCACCGTATTGGAGCCGTAATATCATAATGCAGTGACGTAATGACAGATTATTAATTGCCTTTCAATTATATGTTGCTGCGTCATTAAACATCTGTCCTATGCATTTCAAACATTTATAGCAGCCATGGCTATATTTTTTTATGATTTTTGTTATCTTGTTTTTCATGAATGTATTTTTCAAAAATAAGAGCAATGTGTATTATCTATTATTAATATGGTTTATAATAGCATTTTTGTCATAGATTATGACAAAGTAATCATATGATCCACCAGCGAGGAACCAGCAGAACAGAGTGAACATTCTTTCTGTTTAGTTCAATCCTACTTAATAGGAATTTATTTAAAATGCTCGCTCTACTCCACACCATTAATGTCTTGTGCGGACATCCGTATTTCGACTTTCGGTTTTAAGTAAGCGATTTAAAAGCTCCCAAGTCCCAGCGGAGTCACACGTTGATTAACCGGTGGGAATATACACAATAGGCCTACCTGATATTGAACACAAGAGGGCAGTATAGCACTACGTATGACTCAGATTATTATTTTTTTATGAATTTTACAACAATTCTGGCTGTTTTTTGAACGTAAACATAATTCTTAAATGAAAAAAAGGAAAAATTGGGGAAGTTATAATATTTGTATAATTTAATTTAGAAACAAATGATGTATAATTACATTTTTAGAAGATATGAGGCTTTTAGTGTTTACTTTTTTGACATTACTTTAATCTTTTGCCATAGTTGCACATGTCTACTGGCTAATAAATGTGATGTATCTGTTGAGTTTCAAGCAATTTCAAGCATGCTAAGAGTCCCAAAAGCATCAAAAAAGAATGTTAAAGTTTGATTCGTTGCCACGGCAACAGTATCAAAGATATCAAAAATTCATTCACAGGTCTACATCTGCCGTGTATTTACATTATACAGATGAAGTTTGAAGCAAATCGGTTAAAAATAAGAGAGTGGTTTCAAAGCATTTTGAAAGTGACACACTTCCTGCTGCCAGTTGGTGGCGCTATAATTTTGACTCACAATAGTCACATCCATGTGATCGGTCTCTTACAGCGAAAACACTGCTGAAGTTTCATCAAGATCAGTTAATGTATGCTGAAGTTATAACACACATCCTGTTTCATGTTTTCGCCATAATTTCGTTTCCTCGCCACGGCCAAACCGTTCGAGATATAAAAAATCCCTTGGCACCTTTTCATCCTTAATGTCTTGACTTCACGCTGATCGAGTTTTGTCGAATTTGGTTCAGTGCTCTAGGAGCAATACTTTAAATTCCATTGCATGTGTTTTAAACACAACCCTAAATAGCCGTCTTCCTGTTGGGCTGGGGTAAAAAGTAAGAGTGTGAAGTAGGCTATATATGAAACGATGAGATCTATATGTGTACCAAGTTTCATATTATTACATGCAAGTGTGTTTGATTTATGGACCAAATTTTCAGACCAAGTTTATTGACCAAGTTAATCTGATTAATAAACTAATTATATAAAAACTATTGTCAATGCACTACAATTAAACTAGTTATATGTCTTTACTTATAAAAAATAAAATAAAAACTTATTTAAAAAATACCAGGCTTGAGAAATGTATTTTCTTTATGCAGGCCATACACACAGCAGTGAAATGGTTAAGCCCCTCCCCCTGCACACACTCACACACACACAGACCAGGCAAAGACAGAGATGTAGGCTCAGATTAAGCAAGACCAATTCAAACAAAAAATATCTGACTTTCTGTGGGTCCTAGCTAATAAGTTAAATTAGAAAGTTGTCCGGCTCGAGGAGTACAATATACATACCAATTTTTGTAACTCTAGTTAAAACTAACAACCCCACTTTTGTCAAAAGGTGGCGCTACTGAGCCCTCACCACGCCCGTTTCTGAAACTTTTGCACATGTCTACTGGCTAATAAATGTGATGTGTCTGTCGAGTTTCATGCGATTTTGAAGCATGCTAGGGTCTCAAAAGCAATTCCTAAAAGAAGGGTAAAGTTTGATGCGTTGCCACGGCAACAGTTTCAAAGATATCAAGAATCCATTCACAGGTCTACATCTGCCGTATATTTACATTATACATATGAAGTTTGAAGCAAATCGGGTAAAAATAAAGGGTGATTTCAAAGCATTTTGAAAGTGACACACTTCCTGCTGCCAGTTGGTGGCGCTATAACTTTGACTCACAATAGTCACATCCATGTGATCGTCCTCTTACAGCGAACACACTGCTGAAGTTTCATCAAGATCAGTTAATGTATGCTGAAGTTATAACACACTTCCTGTTTCACGTTTCTCGCCATGATTTCGTTTCCTCGCCACGGCCAACCGTTCGAGATATCAAAAATCCCCTCGCAAACTTTCATCCTCAATGTCTTGACTTCATGCTGACCGAGTTTCGTGCGTGTGTTTGAAAGCTCTAGGAGGAGTATTGCACATTCCATTGCGAGCGTTTTACAAACAAACCTCAATAGCCGACTTCCTGTTGGGCTGGGGTAAAAAGTAATAGCGCGAGGTATAGATGAACGATGAGATCAACATGTGTACGAGTTTCATATTATTACATGCAAGCGTGTTTGAGTTATGGACCAAGTGTTCGGACCCCGTTCCAGGGGGCGCTGTCTAGCCCCCCTGCCACGCCCAGGTACCATCTTCAGCCCGGCCTGATGGCTGTGCGGGTTCTGACCTGTGTGCAAAGTTTCAAGAGTTTTCAAGCCGTTAAGGGCCCCAAAGCCGTAAGGTCTCAAAATATCAAAAAAAAGAATTTTTAAAGTTTGATGCGTTGCCACAGGCAACAGTATCAAATATCAAGAATCCATTCACAGGGTCTTCATCTGCTATGTTTTACATTATACAGATTAAGTTTTGAAGCAAATCGGGTAAAAATAAGAGGGTGATTTCAAAGCATTTTGAAGTGACACACTTCCTGCTGCCAGTTGGTGGCGCTATAACTTTGACTCACAATATTCACATCCATGTGATCGTCCTCTTACAGCAAACAAACTGCTGAAGTTTCATCAAGATCAGTTAATGTATGCTGAAGTTCTGACACACTTCCTGTTTCACGATTATCGCCATAATTTCGTTTCCTCGCCACGGCCAAACCGTTCGAGATATCAAAAATCCCCTCGCAAACTTTCATCCTCAATGCCTTGACTTCATGCTGACCGAGTTTCGTGCCGTGTGTTTGAATTCTCTAGGAGGAGTACTTCAAATTCCATTGCGAGTGTTTTATGAACAACCCTAAATAACCGACTTCCTGTTGGGCTGGGGTAAAAAGTAATAGTATGAGGTATATATGAACGATGAGATCTATATGTGCACCGAGTTTCATATTATTACATGCAAGCGTGTTTGAGTTATGGACCAAGTTTTCGGACCCCGTTCCAGGGGGCGCTGTCTAGCCCCCCTGCCACGCCCGGGTACCATCTTCAGCCCGGCCCTGATGGCCGCGGATTCTGACCCGTGTGCAAAGTTTCAAGAGTTTTTGAGCATGTTAAGGGCCCCAAAAGTGCCCGAATAGTCGTATAAATAATAATAATAATAATAAATATAGCTGCGAGCAGCGATGGCGGCCCAAGCCGGTGGCACCACAACCCGGTTCCTTTAGTTACCTAAAGGCACGGGGTGGCGGTGTCGCAGGCTTTAGCCCTTTCATGATTAAATGAAATGTTAAAACAGCTTGCCATACTCTATCTGTCGTTTCGACTAGTCACAATTACATTACAGATATCTTAAATGATAATACAAACTATTCAAAATGTAATTAGACTAGTCACTTTTGTCAAAAGGTGGGGTGTTGATATCTACAATGTTAATTCCGGATAGGCAAACTTAGCATTTAAATGTTAAAAGGGCTTGCCATATAGGGACGTAGAGTAGGCTCAGAGAGAGGCTCACCATATTCAAACCAAAATATCTGACTTCCTCTTGATCCAAACTAATGACTATGAATTAGAAAGTTGTCCGGCTTGAGGAGTAAAATGTATATATGATTTTTGTAACTGTAGATAAAACTAACAACGCCACTTTTGTCAAAAGGTGGCGCTATTTAGTCCCTGCACATGCCGTTTCTGAAACTTTGCACATGTCTACTGGCTAATAAATGTGATGTGTCTGTTGATTTTCATGCAATTTCAAGCATGCTAAGAGTCTCAAAAGCATCCTAAAATAATTTCAAAGTTTGATGCGTTGCCAACAGTTTGATGCAGTACGTCAGATATATCAAGAATCCATTCTCAGGTCTTCATCTGCCATGTATTTACATTATACAGATGAAGTTTGAAGCAAATCGGGTCAAAATAAAGGATGATTTTTAAAGCATTTGAAAGTGACACACTTCCTGCTGCCAGTTGGTGGCGCTATAACTTTGACTCACAATAGTCACATCCATGTGATCGGCCTCTTACAGCGAACACACTGCTGAAGTTTCATCAAGATCAGTTAATGTATGCTGAAGTTATACACACTTCCTGTTTCACGTTTCTCCGCCATAATTTTATTTTCCTCGCCACGGCCAAACCGTTCGAGATATCAAAAATCCCCTCGCAAAATTTCATCCTCAGTTTCTTGACTTCATGCTGACCGAGTTTTTGGCTGTGTGTTTGAATTCTCTAGGAGGAGTATTGCAAATTCCATTGTGTGTGTTTTATGAACAACCCTAAATAACCGACTTCATGTCTAGCTGGGGTAAAAGTAAGAGTGTGAGGTATATATGAAACGATGACATCAACATGTGTACCGAGTTTCATATTATTACATGCAAGCGTGTTTGATTTATGGACCAAGTTTTTGGACCCCTTCCAGGGGGCGCTGTCTAGCCCCCTGCCACGCCCAGGTACCATCTTCAGCCCGGCCTGATGGCTGTGGGATCTGACCTGTATGCAAAGTTTCAAGAGTTTTCAAACCCGTTAAGGGCCCAAAAGCCGCTAAGAGTCTCAAAATCATCAAAAAAAAGAATTTTAAAGTTTGATGCATTGCCACGGCAACAGTATCAAAGATATCAAGAATCCATTCACAGGTCTTCATCTGCTATGTATTTACATTATACAGATGAAGTTTGAGGCAAATCGGGTCAAAATAAAAGGGTGAGTTCAAAGCATTTTGAAAGTGACACACTTCCTGCTACCAGTTGGTGGCGCTATAACTTTGACTCACAATAGTCACATCCATGTGATCGTCCTTTTACAGCGAACAAACTGCTGAAGTTTCATCAAGATCAGTTAATGTATGCTGAAGTTATGACACACTTCCTGTTTCACGTTTCTCGCCATAATTTTGTTTCCTCGCCACGGCCAAACCGTTCGAGATATCAAAAATCCCCTCGCAAAACTTTCATCCTCAATGCCTTGACTTCATGCTGACCGAGTTTCGTGCCGTGTGTTTGAATTCTCTAGGAGGAGTATTGCAAATTCCATTGCGAGTGTTTTATGAACAACCCTAAATAACCGACTTCCTGTTGGGCTGGGGTAAAAAGTAATAGTATGAGGTATATATGAACGATGAGATCTATATGTGCACCGAGTTTCATATTATTACATGCAAGCATGTTTGATTTATGGACCAAGTTTTCGGACTCCGTTCCAGGGGGCGCTGTCTAGCCCCCTGCCACGCCCAGGTACCATCTTCAGCCCGGCCCTGATGGCCGCGGTTTCTGACCCGTGTGCAAAGTTTCAAGAGTTTTTGAGCATGTTAAGGGCCCCAAAAGTGCCCGAATAGTCGTATAAATAATAATAATAATAATAAATATAGCTGCGAGCAGCGATGGCGGGCCCAAGCCGGTGGCACCGCAACCCCGGTTCCTTTAGTTACCTAAAGGCACCCGGGTAGCGGTGCCGAAGGCTTTGGCCCTTTTATGATTAAATGTTAAAACGGCTTGCCATACTCTGTCATTTCGACTAGTCACAATTATGTTACAGATGTCTTAAATGATAATACAAACTATCCAAAATGTAATTACGAATAGACAGAAAGACGTTGTTGATATCTACAATGTTAATTCCGGACAGGCAAACTTAGCTTTTAAATGTTAAAAGGGCTTGCCATACAGGGACGTAGGCTCAGAGAGAGGCTCACCATATTCAAACCAAAATATCTGACTTCCTCTTGGTCCGAGCTAATGACTATGTATTAGAAAGTTGTCCGGCTTGAGGAGTACAATGTATATACCGATTTTTGTAACTGTAGATAAAACTAACAACCCCACTTTTGTCAAAAGGTGGCGCTATTTAGTCCTTGCACATTGCCCGTTTCTGAAACTTTGCACGTCTACTGGCTAATAAATGTGATGTATCTGTTGAGTTTCAAGCAATTTCAATTTCAATTTGACTGTTGAAAAGAAGTGCGCCGATTAGATACTCAGGATCGGTATCGGCTCTGACACTGCCATCTTTGACGAGGCTGATTCAAATTCTATATTGTGCATATACTATTCTGTTAGGCACAAAGGCACAAAAACTTTCTATAGTACCATAAAGTTTTTGTGTACTGTATTATTAGTGTTCTGAAGCTATTATGTGATATAGAAATTAATATTTAAGTCATTAAATTCAAGAACACAAACTTTTCCCTCTCTGCGCCTGTCAGTCATTCTCCATTCAGCATTCAAACAGCACGTCACATTCGGTTACAGTCAATGATGAAACGATCTTCAATGATTCAATGTTAATCCTATTATACTGGATCTTTAAGATAAAGGTCTAAAGGTCTATATTTTCGAATGAAGGAACTTTTTCTTGCTGGACTTTATTGCTGTAACTTAATCGTGTTACTTTCTACCGGGTGTCGGACGCTGTCGGTTAGATCACAACACTAGAGTCAGAGCACTATAATTGTTCTTCACGCACACAGTAACTGAAATTTAAAACCTTTAAAAGAAAAGGCTCAATAAACTATTGCATAGATAGATAATGTATAATACACTGTTCATAAATATGTATTTCCTTTGTGCTTTGAACTTTTCAATACGGACTCAATGCGCTGTAACTTCATGTGGCTTCAAGCACATCATTCTCCGCTCGGGATGCACATAAGTGCTTTGTGCTGCACCGTATTGGAGCCGTAATATCATAATGCAGTGACGTAATGACAGATTATTAATTGCCTTTCAATTATATGTTGCTTTATAGCAGCCATGGCTATATTTTTTTTTTTAATGATTTTTGTTATCTTGTTTTTCATGAATGTATTTTTCAAAAATAAGAGCAATGTGTATTATCTATTATTAATATGGTTTATAATAGCATTTTTGTCATAGATTATGACAAAGTAATCATATGATCCACCAGCGAGGAACCAGCAGAACAGAGTGAACATTCTTTCTGTTTAGTTCAATCCTACTTAATAGGAATTTATTTAAAATGCTCGCTCTACTCCACACCATTAATGTCTTGTGCGGACATCCGTATTTTGACTTTCGGTTTTAAGTAAGCGATTTAAAAGCTCCCAAGTCCCAGCGGAGTCACACGTTGATTAACCGGTGGGAATATACACAATAGGCCTACCTGATATTGAACACAAGAGGGCAGTATAGCACTACGTATGACTCAGATTATTATTTTTTTATGAATTTTACAACAATTCTGGCTGTTTTTGAACGTAAACACAATTCTTAAATGAAAAAAAAGGAAAAATTGGGGAAGTTATAATATTTGTATAATTTAATTTAGAAACAAATGATGTATAATTACATTTTTAGAAGATATGAGGCTTTTAGTGTTTACTTTTTTGACATTACTTTAATCTTTTGCCATAGTTGCACATGTCTATTGGCTAATAAATGTGATGTATCTGTTGAGTTTCAAGCAATTTCAAGCAAGCTAAGAGTCCCAAAAGCATCAAAAAAATAATGTTAAAGTTTGTTTCGTTGCCACGGCATTTTGAAAGTGACACACTTCCTGCTGCCAGTTGGTGGCGCTATAACTTTGACTCACAATAGTCACATCCATGTGATCGGTCTCTTACAGCGAAAACACTGCTGAAGTTTCATCAAGATCAGTTAATGTATGCTGAAGTTATAACACACATCCTGTTCCATGTTTCTCGCCATAATTTCGTTTCCTCGCCACGGCCAAACCGTTCGAGATATCAAAAATCCCGTGGCACTTTTTCATCCTTAATGTCTTGACTTCACGCTGATCGAGTTTCGTCGAATTTGGTTCAGTGCTCTAGGAGCAATAATTTAAATTACATTGCATGTGTTTTAAACACAACCCTAAATAGCCAACTTCCTGTTGGGCTGGGGTAAAAAGTAAGAGTGTGAAGTATATATGAAACGATGAGATCTATATGTGTACCAAGTTTCATATTATTACATGCAAGTGTGTTTGATTTATGGACCAAATTTTCAGACCAAGTTTATTGACCAAGTTAATCTGATTAATAAACTAATTATATAAAACTATTGTCAATTCACTACAATTAAACTAGTTATATGCCTTTACTTATAAAAAATAAAAATAAAAACTTATTTAAAAAATACCAGGCTTGAGAAATGTATTTTCTTTATGCAGGTCATACACACAGCAGTGAAATGGTTAAGCCCCCTCCCCCTGCACACACACACACACACACACACAGACAGCCAGCCAGCCAGCCAGCCAAGGCTCAGAGTGGCCATATTCAAACAAAAATATCTGAGTTTCTGTGGGTCCTAGCTAATAAGTGTCAATTAGAAAGTTGTCCGGCTCGAGGAGTACAATATACATACCAATTTTTGTAACTCTAGTTAAAACTAACCACCCCACTTTTGTCAAAAGGTGGCGCTACTGAGCCCTCACCACGCCCGTTTCTGCAACTTTGCACATGTCTACTGGCTAATAAATGTGATGTGTCTGTCGAGTTTCATGCAATTTGAAGCATGCTAAGGGTCTCAAAAGCATCCTAAAAGCATCCTAAAAGAAGGGTAAAGTTTGATGCGTCGCCACGGCAACAGTTTCAAAGATATCAAGAATCCATTCACAGGTCTACATCTGCCGTATGTTTACATTATACATATGAAGTTTGAAGCAAATCGGGTAAAAATAAAAGGGTGATATCTAAGCATTTTGAAAGTGACACACTTCCTGCTGCCAGTTGGTGGCGCTATAACTTTGACTCACAATAGTCACATCCATGTGATCGTCCTCTTACAGCGAACACACTGCTGAAGTTTCATCAAGATCAGTTAATGTATGCTGAAGTTATAACACACTTCCTGTTTCACGTTTCTCGCCATGATTTCGTTTCCTCGCCACGGACAAACCGTTCGAGATATAAAAATCCCCTCGCAAACTTTCATCCTCAATGTCTTGACTTCACGCTGACCGAGTTTCGTCGAATGTGGATCAAAGCTCTAGGAGGAGTATTTGACATTCCATTGCGAGCGTTTTACAAACAAACCTCAATAGCCAAATTCCTGTTGGGCTGGGGTAAAAAGTAAGAGCGCGAGGTATAGATGAAACGATGAGATCAACGTGTGTACCAAGTTTCATATTATTACATACAAGCGTGTTTGAGTTATGGACCAAGTGTTCGGACCCCGTTCCAGGGGGCGCTGACGAGCTGCCCTGCCACGCCCGGGTACCATCTTCAGCCCGGCTCTGATGGCCGCGGGTTCTGACCCGTGTGCAAAGTTTCAAGAGTTTTCGAGCACGTTAAGGGCCCCAAAAGTGCCCAAAAGGTAGTAAAATAATAATTATTATAATAATAGAGAAGAAAAATAATCGCAAGGAAAACAATAGGGCCTTCGCCCTTTCAGGGCTTGGGCCCTAATAATAATAATAATCCTAAGGAAAACAATAGGGCCTTCGCCCTTTCAGGGCTTGGGCCCTAATAATAAACATAAACAATGACGGCTTAGTGAATGGTGACATGAGAAGTACAGAAGATCACAGGATCAATAACATCCCGCCAGATAGCCTGAATCCATTTCCGTCGAACTTCATCAACAGAGAACTGACGAGGGAAGGAATGAAAATGGCAGACATGGCTGCTTTTGGGAATAACAAAAAATACGAAATACGAACAAAATATCAGTACGGAACAACTCTTACTAGTTGCCTGCGCTATCTGTTCTGACTGGAGCGGAAGATGATTACCATGACAATTGCGTATTTCCGGTCACAAATACGGAAGTTGTGGGAAAGGTCTATTATTGCCCTGATGGTAGAAATCGGAATTTTCAATGCTTTAGCTATTTTCTTACAGCCACATTCTATTTTGTGAAGCTCAACAATCTTTTGCTGCACATCAGAACTATATTCTTTGGTTTTACTCATTGTGATTAAGGAAATTTGGCCTTTGTGTTTCCTCATTTCATTTACATTTACCGTAAAAATTCAAATATTAGCCGAGTCCCAAATAGACGCCTGTCTCTTTTACACGCCTCTTTTTTCTAGACCCCATCAGATTTTTCGCTTTTTGGTAGCCGCCAAAGCAAATTTTTGTCCAGCCAACGCCTTTTTTGATCGGTGAATGATGTAGAATAGAATGACTGCTTCTTCAAACAACACGAGCGCTGTCTTGCTCTCTCTCCCTTGCGCGTATTAATCAAAATCAATTGACACGATAGTAAAAGGTCCGAAGACCGCAGTTTCACATGGAGCATTTGGAGATTAGAGACTCTAGGCCTACACTCAATGAAAACATCTCAACACTAAATTATAAAGGCCTGTCTCATATTGACGCCTGTCTCAAATACAAGCCGATGCAGTTTGACGATTTGGGAAAATAAAAGCCTGTTTTAGGGTATGCATTTGGCAGACGCTTTTATCCAAAGCAACTTACATTGCATTCGAGATACATATTTTACATTTTGTCAGTTCTTGCTTTCCTTGGGAATCGAACCCATGACCTTGGCGTTGCTTGGTGCTCTACAAGCTCCAGGTAAGCCATATTTAAACTTATGTGAGAAGTCAAAAATGTAAATATGAATGGGAATATACAGTCAAACCAAAAATTATTCAGACACCAGATTTTTTACTAGTGGGTGCGGGACACTATAGTTAATTTATTAAGAGAGGATAGCAAAATAAAGTAAACTGTTACATATTAGGGGTGGCAAGGTTCACGAAACCGACGGTTCGGTTTGTATCACGGTTTTAGGGTCACGGTTTTCGGTTCTGTACGGTTCTTGTTATTTTTTTCTTTTAATCTTTAACACTTCAGAAATGTACTTCAGCATGATATATATAGCTTAATTATCCACACTTAAGCATACAGTATAAAAAAAAATTATATTCATGCAATCATGCACAAACTGAATTTGACTCTTTGACTTTAAGCACATTTTGGGACTATCTCAGAGGAAAGCTAGGTGAGATTTTGACACAGCAAGAGAGAAGACATTGACATGCTTTTCGTTTATTTGGCAAAAAAAAAGAGAATGTGTATCACTATGTCTACAAGAACTTGTGCATTTTTATCACAAATCTTATTTACACAAAGAAATTAACTTGCATTTATCAACTGCCAACTTTTGTAGCTCTTACAAAAATTCTATCTTTTAAAAGAAAAAAAGATGAACTCTTAAAACACTGTCTTTTATGAATAAGTCAATATACATGAAACCTCATTGCCTATAATTAGGCAATAGCAAAGGCCATAAACATAAAGTGAAACATAAGTTCAACCTCAACACAAAAGACAGTATCAACAATGCTTTTTATTCCCAGAGAGTGAGGGTATGTTTTTTTCACTTGAAATTAAAGTGCAGGATTTGGAAACATTTGACTGAAGCTCTTATCGAAACATAAAGTGCCACTGTAGCGTTATATTAAAATATCATAACATGAAATCCAAAATGTTCCCACACACTGGACTTATACCATAGACTTATACGACGCTGGCGCATCCTGCAACTCCCTCATCTCTCCCACTCCCACTTGCATCTCTCCCACATCTCTCACCTGCAGCGCTCCATACTCCACTTTTACTGGCTTGTTTACTAACTTGAACCGGCGCTGCACAGAGCGATCGGTAATGACATCAAATACCGCGAAAGTGATTGAAAAGCATACGGAGCCGTCGCTCTCGCGCTAGTGTGATGTTACCGGTCGCTCTGTGCAGCGCCGGTCCAAGTCGAACAAGCTTATGTCGCGCGAAAAGAAAACACACGTTACATACGGGCACGAGGCTACATTGTTTTTTCATGTACCGTGCCACCCCTATTACATATTATACCCAAGAATTATTAATACAGTGGACTACCAGTAAAACTTAGAAATGACCTGACCATGTTTTACTTAAAGCTGCAGTCCACAGTTTTTCCTCTTTGTCGCCATCTCTTCATTCATTCGCGGAATTATCAAATTTACATGAGTTGTACCTCAGCATGGCACAGCGTGGATGAATCCAATGTTTTGAGGAGAATGTGCAGCTGTTAATCACCATGTGGATACTGTCATTAAGAATCACAGATTCTACTTTATGGATATATGACCAACATAAGAATTTTCACCCTAAAATGTCACTTTTGTTTTTCTGAACAACTGAAGGAAAAAAAAAACATTGCAGTAAATCATGATGATCAAATCAAACAATCTATAATCATATCACGTCAAAGTGTGCAGATTATACTTTGTTCTCAAATTGTTGATGTTAAAGGGTAATTCCACCGGTGGAGACATTAATATATATTGAAAGTGGGTCATATATGTAGTAGAATAGTATCATACATTTCTAATTTGGGTCCTTCTAGGCCGATAAAAGGCAGAAAATGACTTCTTAGTGCTTGTGGACTGTAGACAACAGTCCCCATAGTGCATTGTAAAGCTCAGCTCCACAGGCAACTCCCACTACTCCGCCCATCAATGTAGATTAGAGTTGAGCTCCACTCTACGCTACTGCCTAGAAATCATTTTGCACAATGAAATCAGATAATGCACGCTAATATAATATGACGACGTAAGAGCGTCAAGGCAGCGCCCGCGCCATCAGTCAATGGATTGGCGTGATTCTATTATAGATTTCATACAATTGGCACACATACTATGACGGGTAATTTTACATGTGAAATGCAGCAAAACCTTGGAGCATTATGTCTACGGCATCTTCATTAATCCTCTCACAATCATACGTTCCGGGAGTTTCACGAATATTGGTAACGGCTCCCTGATACCCTCAAATTAGTTAAAGTCTCCCGGAATCTAGAGCGAGTGAGCGAGAGCACGCATGCGAGACAGATCAGACTGTGCTCCAAACTGTATAGTGCGCGCACGGGGGGGAAAGCGAGAGACTTTGCGTGTGTGCGCCTCATGACACAGAGACTCTCGAAATTTTCGTTCTTATTCGGTCTGGTTATTACTGTTTACATTGGAACAGGTACCCAACCCTATCCATAATGCATCCGTCTGCATATTCAGTTGCCTAGCTTCATCCATATTTTCAAAAAGTTTCTGCTGGTGAAATCAAATGCACTGGCACTTATCTGTGATAGGTCTGTTAGCGCATTAGGTTCAACCCCCTATAGGCGTTTTTTTTTTTTCGTCATTGTAGGAGGAAGTGAAAAAGGTAAATAGCGGATTTTTCTCATCTCAGGGGAAAATGAGAGAGTGTTGCCTTAACAATGGAAAGCTTAATGCAAATGAGTGTAGTGTCCCTTTAATAATTAAGGTGTAAAACTGTTAGCTCGATTTAAGAGATTCAGGAGGGAAGATTCGTACCATGGAGTTGCAGGTGAGGGACGACTGTAATTTGAAGACCTTGTGAAGGCCGGCCGCCTCAGCCTGTGCCAGCTTCTCCTCTGTCATGCGCACCACGAACTTCACTGTGGTGTCGGTGTGGTATTCCTTATAGTCGTTGATCAGAGGAGGAGTTTTATCTGTTCCTTGGAGCATGGGCTCAAGAACTGACTCCTTATATGCCTGAGAAAGAGAAAAAAAAGGCGTCACTTTTGGCATCTTTAGCACACGGTATTCCAATAAATACACCTAATATCATAAAATCGAGACTTCTACCAGTGACCTTACCTGAGTCCAGGTGCGAACAGGAAGTTCAATAATCTCAATGGTATTTTTGTCCAGGACGGACACTTCTCCACTGACCACATATTGGTTCTGTCCCAGCTCATGAATGATACCTTTAAAGTTCTTGTAGCTGGGCAGCTAAGAAAGGCATAAAGAGAGGCACAGAATGAGTAATCTTAACTTAATCTGAACATGAGTTTGATGATCCCTCCATCTGTCAGAAGATATGGTATATGAAAGTGATATTCAAATGGCGGACCTTAATTCTATCCGGACCACGGGACATAATTGAGTCATTTACCGTTTCTATAGTTAAAAGTAAGCAGTTCTGCTTACTTTAAACTATAGAAACGGTAAATGACTCAATTATGTCCCGCGGTAATTATGTCAAAAGCGGTCATTTACGATAATGATCTTTCAGCATAACATCATCTAATATTTTAATGTAGAGCCAAATGCGTTTCATTCAAGCCCTTTCCATGCGCGTTGCTTTCTACCGATAAAGACGTAAAGCACAGCATTAAGTGCTGCAGATGACAACAGCAGAAACACGGTGAGCAGAAAAAGAAATACTTTTGCTAAAAAGCTACAAAAAACGAGAATGCAGCAAACACAATTCACCTTTGGGTAAGCCACGCCCTAGAATTTAGATTGACCAATCACAGCCCAGCCAAGAACGAGCTCCCACAGAGGTCGGACACTTTTTCACTGTGCTCCATTGACTTTCAACACAGGCGTCTCATATTTTTGGTCTCGGCAGGCTATTACCGTCGTGGTTTTATCCAAAATATGGTTAAACTTGTGCCTCTGGCATTTGCAACACAGATACCCCAGACACAGCGTTTCCCAGAGAGGTTGGAGGGGGGTGTCCGTTTTTTCCCTTTCCAAAACCGAAGTAAAATCCTGACAGTGACAAGTGTCGTGTTTGGATTAAACTGTATGGACGTCCTCAGTCAACTAAACCCCGCAAAGATCAACAAGCACGTCTTTTTTTACTTCTAACCTTACTGTGAGTGTGAAGTTATACTAGTTAGACCGTTTTATAATGTTTTAGGTTATGATTTCGGTTCTCATACCGGTTGTTGATACGCTAGCACACGCTGCTAATAAATACAACGTTATACAGTACTCGTGTAGTCCGTTTGCTTTGTAATAACGATTATAGAAGTGAATAGAGACCTACCCAGCTTTGCATGAACAGTGTTGCCCCCTGATATTGTTAGTCCCAGCCTCCGTCTCGATTAGTAGGAAATGCGGTGGTTAATTTTTTTTGACTGTGACCGGTAACGTTATGCTTTTGCCTCTATTTGGATGCCTTGTTGTTTCTTGCGTTTCACCTGTATGTCTTTGATATAGCCTTCGAACGAATATTGCAGCCCATTTTGCCTACTTCTATCGGACACTTTATTTGCTGCTTTATAAAAGTTTGATAACATTTCAGCAGGAAGAGCTGTTACAGCATAAGCCATGCAGAGCGCAGATGAAGTTTGACGGATGTAGCAACAGTAACTAAGGGGGGCGGGGCTTAGCCAAAGGTTAATTATTAAGTTGGCTTGGAAAAGTCAACTTTATTTCTCTTTCTTTCTTTCTTTCTTTCTTTCTTTTCTCACTAATCATCTTTCTTTCTTTTTTTCTAACTATTTGTTCTTTCTTTCTAACTATTCATTCTTTTTGACTTTTCTTTTTCTTTCTAACTGATCTTTCTTTTTTAAACTTTTTTATTTTTTTCCAACCAATTTTTTTTTCTTCTACTTTTTTCTAACAATTTTTTTCTCTTCCTTTCTAACTATTCTTTTATTCTAACTATTTATTATTTCTTTTTAACAATTCTTTCTTTTTCTTTCTTACTTTTCTTTCTTTCTTACTAATCTATCTTTCTTTCATACTAATCTTTCTTTCTAATTAATCTATCTTTTTCTATCTATCTATATCTATCTATCTATCTATCTATCTATCTATCTATCTATCTATCTATCTATCTATCTTTATTTGTCTTTCTAACTAATCTATCTATCTTTCTCTCTTTCTAACTAATCTAGCTATCTTTTTTCTTTCAAAAAATCTATCTTTCTTACTAATCTATCTTTCTTTCTTTCTAACCAATCTTTCTTTCTTTCTAACAAATCTATCTTTCTTTCTAACTAATATTTCTTTCTAACTAATCTTTCTTTCTTTCTTTCTAACCAATCTTTTTTTCTAACTAATCTATCTTTCTTTCTAACTAATCTATCTATCTTTCTTTCTTACTAATCTATCTTTTTTCTTTCTTACTAATCTATCTTTTTTCTTTCTAACAGATATATCTTTCTTTCAAACTAATCTATATTTCTTTCAAACTAATCTATATGTCTTCCTTTCTAACTGTTCTTTCTTTCTTTCTTTCTTTCTTTCTTTCTTTCTTTCTAATAAATCTATCCATCTTTCTTTCTAAATAATATATCTTTCTTTCTAAATAATCTATCTTTCTAACTATTCTATGTTTCTTTCTTTCTAACTAATCTTAGTTGTTGCCATTAAGACAAAATATTAGGGACCTTTATTTTGATATGATGTAGACCTGGAGTTTGGGGTTAGAGGTAATTTCCTGTCTAGAAGTAAGGAAGCTTACAGAATGTAAGCACATGTAATCCATATGTTGTTAGCACTAGAGGCAATGTCGTAAGTACAAAATTCATTTTTATGTTAATAAGTTAATGTTATAATAGTGTTTAAAAAGAAAAGACTACACTATGTATATCCAGATATTTTTCTTCACACAAGATTTATGTTCAAACAGTCAATCTTTATTTCTTTGTTACAGTTTTCACTCTGTCATGTAAGATGATGTTAAAGCCACAGTAAACAGCAAGAAATCGCTCACTACGACTTGGCCCTCCCATGTTGGGTGTTGGTTGGAGAGGTCTGCATGGGGAATGCACACAAGCCAAATGTCAGCACTTACAGGACAACAGTGCTTGATTGTCGACGGCCCTCTCTCCTCTGTTGAGGAATTTTAATCTCACATGTATTAATATGATTATTGGATCTTATGTTTCATTATTTCTATATTATGTGTTCACCTCCTATATGTAACCACGGAGGAATGTCTTATGGTTTGGAGGAAGTGATTTGTTCTCCCTTATCACGAGTGGAGCTAGTGTAACCCCTCACACCCGGGTCCCACTCAACCCGCTCCGAGCGGGCCTCGAACCCGGGTCTCCGGCATGAGAGTCAAGCACTCTAACAAGGAGGCTAAAGACTGCAGCCTCTAGCGTCTGTCGCTAGAGCGCCTATTGAGATCGGGGAGTGAGGTTTACTCGCACAGCAACTACTAGCTGGCCTCCGTTACACTCACCCCCCTAAACCTCACTCTCATCCGGGTCACGGCACCAATGTAACCCCTCACACCCGGGTCCCACTCAACCCGCTCCGAGCGGGCCTCGAACCCGGGTCTCCGGCATGAGAGTCAGGCACTCTAACAAGGAGGCTAAAGACTGCAGCCTCTAGCGTCTGTCGCTAGAGCGCCTATTGAGATCCGGGAGTGAGGTTTACTCGCACAGCAACTACTAGCTGGCCTCCGTTACACTAGGCACCAGAGGACCGGCCGGGTCAGGGGTCATCTTAGACTGGGAGGGGTAGAGGGGGTTAGTAAATCTAACCTAGCATTTGAATTCATTGCTTGTGGAATTTTACAGGAAGGCTTGGCCTGTAGTAAATAACCTTGGGGAGGGCTATTTAGTCTTCACCCCGGCCTGTGTTCTGGGCGTCACTCCACTTCGCAGTAATCTGTGTTGGTGACTGAGCCTTATAATTCTTGCAAGAATAAACTTCTCTTTTCTTTTATTAATTTGACTCTGAAGTGTCTCTTACGCAGCGATGTCTGTTTTATTGAATTTTTGCCTTAACAATTGGTGTCAGAAGTGGGATTCCTTGGAAGTGCCTTCTGGACCTGAGAGCGGACGGTGTTTGGCCACCTGGACTGAGCAGTTCCAGCTCTACCTCGTAAGCTTGAGAGAGAGGGGCCGACCGCTATCAGGCCCAGGAGAGGCTCCACTGGAATCAAAAAGAACCCGAGGCACAGAGAAAAAGAAATCCTGGTAAGAGACAGCTAAATTCATTTTATATTGGGTATATAATTGAGAGCAACTGTACTGGCTGGGGTCTATTTCGGTGGTGCGGATACAAGAATTGTCCAAAATTAATTGAGACCTGTTGCCAGGTCAAGAGATTTCACATGGACACTGAGTTTTCGTAAATCTGAAATTAATTGACATTTGTGGTCAGATCAAGAGATTTCGCCCAGATTACGGTCCAAAATCAATTGAAAGCTGGAAACAGATCAAGAGATTTCATGTGGACTTTAATCTGTGGGGTAATTGAGATCGGGCAGACATTTGTGGTCAGATCAAGAGATTTTGCGATTACGGTCCAAAATCAATTGAGAGCTGGAAACAGATCAAGAGATTTCAGGTGGACTTTAATCTGTGGGGTAATTGAGATCGGGCAGCCGGGTCAAAAGATTTCCAGTAGATAAAGCGCTGGTAGTGCACCTTGGCCGATCTTGGGTTAAGAGATCGGATCTGTTGGAGACGTCCGACAGATTATTAGACGCGTCGAACGGAAAATCCACGGGGGAAATAGAAACAGCCAGTATGGGGAAATCTCAGAGCAAGCTTGCCAGATATGATACACCGGTGTCAAATGAGAAAACATTATGGGTAGAAATGTGTGGATATAGAAAAATTGATAAAGTATCATGATTTTCCCAGTGAGGGAACACTGAGCGCTACCAGTCTAAAGGTAGGCTAGTGAAGAAATCAGTGGAACAGGGCAGCGAAAAGCAAACAGGCTGTTGTGGCTGCGTTCATCATGAATGTAAAAATGTAAAGACAGCTATGTCCAAAGATTCTGGAAATCAGTAAGGTGGATTGACATTGAAATAAGATATTGTTTTATAAAAGGAAAGTTTGGGTCGGGAATAATTTCCCTAGGCAAGTGATTAAAGGTAAACTGAAACTTTGTGAAGTTGGAGCAGATAGAGAGTGTTCTAATTGTGGTCAGCAGGATCATTTAACACGTAACTGTAAATGCCCAGAGAGAAGGTGTTTCAAAATGTGATAAAGTGACAACAACTTCTGGTATTAATGTGGGGTTGGAAGTAGATCCGTGTTTAAATGACTACATTAACATTTTTCATCTGATAAAGAAGAGATAAAAACAAGGTCAAAAGATTGAAGTTTTAAAGTGAATACTTTTAAAGAAAGGATCTATAATAGTAATTTTTAAAAGGTGAATTGATGAATAGGCCTACAGTTTGATGTAAAATGAATGACTCCAACAAATGTAAGTTGCAAAATATATCAAAGTAACTAAAAGGATGATTGTGTTTTAATTAAACATTTTAAAAAGGTTTTAGATGATATAGAGAGACTAATCGCACAGATGATTTACAATAACTGCAAAAGTATCACAAGCAGAGAGTGCTTGCCTCGTCAAAGTTTTTGAGAAACAACAACAACAAAAAAAAAAATGAAGAACCTTCTCTGGGTTCTAATCCGCACTTGTCCAGTTTTTGTCACCCTCATCAAAACCGAGAATGTTTTTCAGTGGTAGTATATCAGTACGCATACGGTTTTGATGAGGGAAATCTGTACCCACAAATTCATAAACCGTGCCCACGCTTTCGCAATCCGTACTCACGGGTTTGTAATCCGGACTCGCGGATTTGTGGCTCGTCCCCTAGACTGTGCCGCATGGTTCAACCAGGCCTCCTGTTTAGATGTGGGATGCATTGTTTTTAAAAGACTTCACTTACAATAAATAAATAAATAAATAAATATAGCCTAACACAAACACAAAGTTATAGGCCTATAAAAATAAAACATTCATAAATTGTTTGATTAACATAAAATGATTAACATATTCCTGTCTTAAGTGAACTCATTTAAAGTTATAAATGCAAATAATAGGCCTAATAATATGCTATTATTATTACATTTAGGTTACATATTTAGATATAAGACGCTTTTATCAAAAAAAAAAAAAAAAAAGAAATAAAGCAATTCGTCAAATGTCAGTCATAGGCTAATACAGGGTAGACAATAATAAAACAGGGCTGAGATTATCACAAATAGGCCTAAACACAAGATTTTGACGCATGGGCTATCCAAGTGTTTGTGCACAAAAAAATAAATAACATTGACTTTTTGCGTTTATTAAACATTTAAAATATTCGCAAATTAATATGAAAAAAAAATAGATTTTACTTTCTAAAAAATATATTTTGCCCGCATTGCTAAATGAGAAGAGCATGTCTCGGGAACCATAGAGAGAGATGATTTATAGGTGATTTATACAGGGTGGCTACAGGTATAAACAATTTAAATTTAAGACTTTTTAATACCACTTCTAAATTTAATTTAAGACCAAACTTTGGATGGAAATATAAATTAAAACTGAAAATATACAGTAATATTTCAAAGTAAACACGCTGTCTGTTCAAAAATATGGTGAAATGACAATAACCAATTGTCAATTCCGTAAGTGTGGTCGCCTGTGGTGAAGTACAGTGGAGTGAAATGAAATATAGAAGGCATTTTTATAAATTTCTTAAAAATAATAAAGTATGTTAATAAAGGCTTAGATTTAATTTACTAATAAAGGCATAGAATCAGTTTATTTTTAGTGTACTGATAATAGTTTCATATAATTAGTTTGTTAATTAAACTAATAAAAAGATCAAAAAGACTGAGATATGTTTGGTTATTGTACCTTTTAATTAATAAATTAAAATTAATTTGCTATATTTCAGATCAATATATTTATTTTCCTTAATTTTAATTAACCCTAACTTTATTCTCATTATAAGAATTATAAACAATTGATTTCCGTATAAAATAATACTACAAACACTTAAAAATAAACAGATTAGTGCCCTGTTTTGAGGACAAGAAATGAAAACCAATGCGATATGATGAATGTCCGAAAGATGGAACTTTGTAACGGCCACCTAGTGTTCAGTAGTGTTCATGACATGTTGATATGCCTTTAAGATGACTTCTATGGCGTCATTTAATGTATGCGTGATGTTGTAATGTGAGCGCGCACGCTCAGTGAGAGTGAGAAAGAATGCTTGCGCAAAGAGGAAGTTGACCGCTCTATCGCGGGTTTGTTTTATTATAATGCGTTTACTTCCATTTTGATTAGTAGCGTTTTACAGAGTGTTTTCTTTAACCTGTTAACATCCGCTCTTTCGACATGTATGTGAAGAGTGTGCTTTACTGAAAGAAAGCAACTATAAAAGGACTCGTGGAACTACCAGTTTGTTTGCACTGTCTTTCCTAATCTTCATCTGGGCAGACCTCAAACTCTGACAGACGTTACAACACACAGACAGGGGTTGGATAAATTTGTTTTGCTTTTAAAACTGTGTTTTAATGCGAGTATAGGCCTACAGAAATATAAGTAAACACTTTGCAGACTGAATGTTGTCCTGAACAAAATGACGGATGTTTTTCATGACTCCACTGTTCGATCGCACCCGCGTGTCTCTAACACAAACACAGGTTACGTTACCTTGTATATAGACATCAAGTTTGTATTTATATCTCATCTGGCTCAAAAGCTATAGTCGAATCCATTTTAGGTGGCGGCCATATTGGATTTAGGGAATTTGGGGGGTCCTGATAGCGATATTTTTTTTTGAAAAAAAAAAAATATTTTGTCCTGATATACCCAATCATAAATGTAAGTATTCATATGGGTTTCCCATAGCCAGAAAAGGTAAGATAGACATCAAGTTTGTATTTGTATCTCATCTGGCTCTAAAGCTATAATCGAATCCCTTTCAGGTGGCGGCCATATTGGATTTGGCCGCCATTTTGGTCTCAGGGACCATTGGCTTGGGCGCCCTGGCTAAATCATTTCAGTATGCCCTCAGCTACATCTGTGCCAAATTTGGTGCTTGTATATGAATTTGCGCGAACAATGGGATGTAAGGCCCCATTCTACAGCCCAAACTGCTTTTTTGGACAGCGGCCATATTGGAATTGGAGGATCAAGGGGTCCAGATATACTGGGTCATAAATATAAACATTTCTATGTGTTTCCCATGATAAATTAAGCTGAAAAACATTTCAAGTTTGTATTTGTAACTCATGTGGTTCAAAAGTTATAGCCGGAACCCTTTTCGGGCAGCGGCCATATTGGATTTGGCCGCCATCTTGGCCCCGAGGGTCGCTGGCTCCGGCGCCCTAGCTAAATCATTTCAGTATGACCTGAGCTACATCTGTGCCAAATTTGGCGCTTTTAGATGAATTTGCGCGAAATTACCTATTTATGTGCTTAAGGCCCCCAACTAGTAGAAAATATTCTGGCTGGCAGAACGATTGCCTTTGCCTGCATCTTTGCGGTGACATGACAAACATATTTAAGACCTATCCAATCTGAATTTAAGACAATTTAATACTTTTTAAGGCCTTATTTTTAGAAAAATTGATTTAATACTTTTTAATGACCCGCGGCCACCCTGTTTATAGGCTAATCATAACAACTGTGTCTGAAAAATAACGATGTTTTCTTGTTATTGTGAGTTTACACAAATAAAAGTAGTTGCAAATAATGTATTATGTACTATGTATTTTTTTTCCGTATGACGTGAAATGCTAGATTATTTAAATTGTTCCACTGTTGATAGGAACATGCAAGTATTTGCAGCCGTGGCAGTGACATGCTCACTTCACACAAACAGTTGAATATGCGTTAAAAACCTGTGTTTGTTTGTTAGAATCTTAGCCCATTATTATTGTCTAAGACTGACATTTGACGAATTGCTTTGTTCTTTTTTTTTGTGGATAAAAGCGTCTTCTAAATAGGCCTATGTAGCCTAAATGCATTTTGATTTGTTAGCTAATTATTATTTGCGTTTATTACTATGAATGAGTTCACCGAAGACAGTAATATATTTAACATAAAATAATTTATAACTTATAACCAAACCTTTTACAGTTTTTGAACTGTGTTATTATTATTTTATTAGTATTTATTTATTATTTATGTATTTATTATAGTACTGAGCTTTTTCCTCTAAAAAATTACTTTAAAGATAAAAGTATCCTAACTGTATTTATTTTTTAAAATGCAAGAAATTATGCATTTTAAAAAAGGATTTTAAAAACAATGCAATGCATCCCGCATCTAAACAGGAGGCCTGGTTGAATCATGCGGCATACTCTGGGGGACGAGCCACAAATCCGTGAGTCCGGATTACAAACCCGTGAGTAGGCCAACGGATTGCGAAAGCGTGGGCACGGTTTATGAATTTGTGGTTACAGATTGCAAAAACTGAGGGCACGGTTTACAAATCTGAGAGCACGGATTAGGAACTCGGGTACGGTTTATTAATCCGTTGTGATAAAGTGCAGTTATGTTTCTAACGTTAGTGTTTTTGGAGCAATTGAATGCCTTCAAACAAAAGCTACCGAGGAATCGTCAAGAAAAGTAAAGGCCAGTTTTAAAGTTTTACATAAAATAAACCATGTTCAATTTGTAGCCTATAGCCTATATTGTTCTTGAATTGTTAGAAGAAAAAACGACATACTAAAAATGCCAGCCTAATCTCTGGAGCTGCTTTGATTATGCTCATGGCGTTTAAAAAACGCGGCGCTCCCATTGAAAACAATTGAAAACATATACGCCAGGCGTGTGGAAAAACGCTTTGGTGGACACACGGCCTTTCAAGTGGGGGAGGGCGCATATTTGCATTTGAATGTTGTGTCACATTCTAAAACATTTAACGTGTGACGCACACAGACAACTGCACATGCACACACACAGGGCTTACATTCTGTTTGACTGTGTTATTGTTGCAAACATGCTGCTCTAAACTCTAGTAAACTAGTGTTTTCTGTCGGTGTCAGCAGCAAAGATAAAGTTGATGATGCTGACTCGCCTTCGCAGTGAACGCGCATAGGCCTAAACGCATAGGCTACTTCGAATTAGCCTACTTACGCAGAGAGTTGCCAATTTATTTTTTAGTTTTTAATTGTTTTGTTTAAAAGTAGACATTTAAAGCTTTCTAGTTCTCAGGTCTGTGAGGCAAGCATCGCCGGTGTTTCGGTTCATATATGAGACGTGCTCCAGTTCACACGCGCGCCTCTGTGTCCTGATTATATTGTCTGATATATTTACTTCTAATGTGTTAATCCAGTCAATTTGTTGATGAAACATTTATTAAAATGAAGATAGAATTTATCTGAAACGAAATTTACAAGCTTTCTACAAAACAAAATTTAATTGGTCAAAATCATGTCTGACCCACTCAAAATATTTTCCGATATATTGGGTAGCTTTTGATCCTATCTTACTCATCTCATGCGGTTCACTTTTCATATAGCCTCAACATAGACGAAATAATAAAAATAAGTAACATAATATTATTAAATATAAATGTGAAACGTAGCCTATGTTTATTTTTTTTTTTTTTTTTTTTTACTTATATTTAAGCGTCACGCCGCTCCGCTTTGCTCACATTTTATGTAGCCTATACATGCATGTATGTGTTCATGTGCTGGAGGGGGGCCGTCCCTACTTTTGAATATCGTTATCATTATTGATCATTTTTAATAATTAGTTTTTTTCATGCATAAGTAGAAATTAGTACTATTTGTTACAGGTTTGACACTTTACTAAAAATGACTCTGAATGTAGGCTTTTACTAAATAACTTTACATAACATTACTATTATTACTTTTTTCAGGTTGTGTTACTAAATTTAATTTATATTAATTTAAAGCATGAGACCCAGGTTATATGTTGCATGTTCTCTTGTTTTTTTTTTCTTTTCTTTTAAAGACAAACCATATTTTTACAAAAAAAAAATTGATGGATTTATATAGCGTTTTGAAAAAAAAAAAACTTTTAATTTATCATTAACGATATTGTTGTTTGATTTAATAATCATTGTTCAACATGTTCAGACTGAACCAATAAAACATTTAATTTGAATATTCACAAAATGTGTGGGTCTAGTTAAAAAAAATGTAGTTTTCCTGAAAACTATTGAAATGGATTTATAGCGTTTTGGAAAAGAACTCCTCATATTTTTTTTTTTTTTTTAACGGAACTGCTTTTGAAATTACGATTGGTATTATTATAAATGTAAAGAAGTCATTCTGTTGGATACTATTTTGTTCCTTCCATAGTGTAAAATGGAAATATAATTTTTTTTTACAAATACAAGCAAAAATATAAAATTTAATATTAAAATATAAATATAAAATTTAACTACAGTTATCCATGTTAAATCGGGTTTCGAACCCATGTCATTATCATGTTCTAACCAGTGTTGTTTTTTGGCAGCCCTTTTAGTCTTAGTCTTAGTCTTAGTCTTTTGGACGAAAATGCTTTTAAGTTTTAGTCACATTTTAGTCACTTATAAACTTAATAGTTTTAGTCAAGTTTTAGTCGACGAAAACACCAAAAGATTTTAGTCAAGTTTAATCAATTTTAGTAAAAAAAAAGTAGTCTTTAACAAATTAATTTAGTTTGAAAAGTAGCGAAAATGGGCTTAGGTTTGACAGATTTAGCAAGTGTTGCAGTTCATAAAACAAGCTAACCTTACAACCTTTGCATAATAAACTAGACTTTCTCACTGATGGAGATGCAGTGCTGCCATTGCCAAGCTGTACTTCATTGTCACATTGGGCAGAAACCTTTTATCCCCATATTTCAAGTTATAGTTTTACCCCTGAATATTAAAAGCTATTTTCACCAGTTATCACAGTAATAAAGGAATAAAGGAATGGTTTAAAGTTTAAACAGCAAAAACGTTGAGCTTGAACATTGTACACAGATAAAGTGGTAACAGTGAAATCACTGTTTTACTCCAAAAAAGCCAAGGATAAAAACATTCTTACTTTGGCAATTGTGGCTTTATTTGAGAAATTGCTAAAGTGCAATGAACAACTTAGTATGCAACAATAAGATGCACATTTTTTTGTAAACACAAACATTATGTATAGTCTATCTTTAACTTGTGCAAACTGCAAAGTTGCAAACATTCTGAAACAAAATAATAAAATAAATATCTAATACTGAGGTGCATTGACCAAAGAATGCATAATTGAATATAAAGTATGAAACAAACATGACACTTGGAGTGTGTTGAACATAAAAATGAATAAGACAATCCCAGAATAAACACTGTATTTGGTCTTGGTTAGTTAGGTATTTTACACTTAAAGCCCTGTTTTAAGATCGTTTCTGATGAAATAGAACGGTTAAGATTGAAATTTGGACAAATGCTGTTGTCCCGAGAATTTTAGGTTTGTGTGTTAGCACCCACACAATCATTCATAAAACGCATTAAACATTCGTTTACAAAGACGTCAAACTCACCGAGTGGTCAGGGATGTTCACTGATATGCTCACACAAACATCGCTGCAAAATATGCTTTCCAACAGGTTTTATCCTAGTTTTTGTCCGACTCTATTGACTTGACTTGGTACAAAAACTACCATTAAACCCTGTGTTGTTGTTGTGTGGAATCTGGTGCGCGCGCGGCGGCCGGTGCTGGGCGCATGCGATAGAAAACGGCAGCATTGCTGATACTTATTTTTAGCTCAATACAGACCGATTTCACGCAAAACAGGCATAAATTACATGCATTGTGAACGTCAGACTTATAATCATTTTCGTTCCGTCTCGTCTCGTCAACGAAAACTTGAAAACGTCTCTTCATGTTTTAGTCACCTCAGAGCTATTTTTAGCTAGTCATCGTCGCGTTATCATCATAAAAAAATGGTGCGTTAACGAAATCATTTCGTTATCGTCATCACTGACGAAAACATCACTGGTTCTAACCGTAAGTTCTACCACTTGGCCATGTGTTCACTTACGGAGAAATGCCCAAACATGTTTCTGCAGTGAGTATTCGCTCAAATGAGCAGGGAAACGTTTTGTCGTTAACCTATTGTGAGTGTAAGCCCACTTTACACGAAAACGTAGACCTTTTACAGTTTAAAAGATGATTTTATTTTAGCTGTTATGAGAAAAATAAATTCAAGTGAGCACCGCCGCGTTTGTCGAACACAATTAATGCCAGAATAAAACCTGATTTTAGAATAGACACTGGGCGTGGTGTGTCAAAAAATACTCAATTATAAACTTGAATATTTCAAGATTTCGTTCAAAACCACCTCAAAACAATTCGTGACATTTTAAAAAGCCGTAAATCAATGTATTAAGGCCACTGAAACTGAAACTGACATCTCTCAATACAGGAGCAGAAGCGCTGGTTCAGATTTTATTATTTGTTGCATATATTGCAATATGCGTGTTGCATATTTAAAAATAAATAAATATATATAGGCTATATGGTCTAGGCTAATTATAGCATTGATTACTGTGGAGGGGGATGTTTTTTTTTAATTATACATTTTCTATATTCTATATTTTCTATATTTTTTGCATAACTGCTTTTGAAGATGTAAATTCAGTCAATCTGTTGGACGAGATTTGTTCCTTAGTGTAAAATAGAAATGCATGGTCATTTTATTTTATAAATATAAGCAAAAAAGTAAATGGTGTAACAGAGTTTTAGAACAAATCGTTCTGCATTAATACCCTAAATATAAAATACAACTACAGTAATCCATGCTTGATCAAGCTTCGAACCCATGTCTTTGTAATAGTAGAACCATAGGCCTATGTTCTACCATTCAGCCATGTGTTCGCTCTAATGAGCAAGAAAAAGGTTTGTCGTTATGCCTATTGTAAATGTAGGCCTGGGCAGTTTTAAAATATGATTTTATTATAGCTGTGATGAGAAAAATAAATTCAAGTGAGCACTGCCGCGTTTGTTGAACAATATTAAGGGCACTGAAACGCGCGCACTGCATGTTGTCTCAATACAGGCGCAGAAGCGCTGGTTCAGATTTTATTAGGCTATTTGTTGTTTAAACGTGCGTGTTGCATATTTAAAAAATATATATACACACATATTTGATATTGTCTATTTAGGCGAATTATAGCATTGATTACTGTGGAGGGGGAAATACCCCACCGGCAAATCGCAACTTGCTTACAGTAGCTTTTTTTTGGTTTTTTTTTTTTTTTAAATCTATATGGAATTTTTTTTTTAACATAACTGCTTTTGAAGATGTAAATTCAGTCAATCTGTTGGAAGAGATTTGTTCCTTAATATAAAATAGAAATGCAAGGTAATTTTAATACATGTTTATGCGGGATTTGAAACAGTGTCATCAAAATGATTGTATCAAAGTTCTACCACTCGACCACGACTTTTCTCACTGACAAAAGCCCAGAGGTTCGGTTGTTCAGCAGTCAGTGTGTGCATGTGAGAGAAGCGCTCTTCAGTCTTTGCATTCCTCAATAGCGTCATTGGGCAGCACTATATTTTCGCTGACTGCGAGACAGGCCTATTTTAACTTTTGATTAATAAAATGTTCTCCTATAGCCTAAAAGTTTATATTCTAGTTAAAGCTATATTCTATTTAAAATGTAGGCTACCTACGTTTTGCTTTCGCTAAATGTCCCTTTGCGCCATCTGGTGGTCATTTCGCCACCGACTTTGAAATACTGCTGGTTTATTTTTGCCGCGGTAGATTTACCGCGGCAGCGGTAAACGACATTCTGGTTGTCCACCTACTGTATTACTGTGGAGGGGGAAATACCCCACCGGCAAATCGCAACTTGCTTAGCTTGGTTAGGTTTTTTAACATAACTGCTGTTGAAGATGTAAATTCAGTCAATCTGTTGGAAGAGATTTGTTCCTTAATGCAAAATAGAAATGCAAGGTAATTCTAATACATGTTTATGCGGGATTTGAAAGTGTCATCAAAATGATTGTACCAAAGTTCTACCACTCGACCACGACTTTTCTCACTGACAATAGCCCAGAAGTTCGGTTGTTCAGCAATCAGTGTGCGCACGCGAGAGAAGCGCTCTTCAGTCTTCGCATTCCTCAATAGCGTCATTGAAAGCAGCACTTTATTTTCGCTGACTGCGAGATAGGCCTATTTTACCTTTTGATGAATAAAATGTTCTCCTATAGCCTAAAAGTTTATATTCTAGTTAAAGCTATATTCTATTTAAAATGTCGACTACTTTTACATAATTACGTTTTGCTTTTGCTAAATGTCCCTTTGCGCCACCTGGTGGTCATTTCGACACCGACTTTGAAATACGGCTGGTTTATTTTTGCCGCGGTAGATTTACCGCGGCACTTGCCGCAGCGGTAAACGACATTCTGGTTGTCCACCTACTGTATTACAGAATAAATAATTATAAAAAAATAATTTAAACAGTGACAGTGCAATTCAATTTTTTTTTTCAGTTTGTTGTAAACTCTGCCGCTTTGGACAACACAAGGGGCATTAATAAACATCTTTGCTATTTAGTGCACAATATTTTAATAAACTAACAACATCCACCAACATGAACTGTGGCAGTCAGTGCAACTGAGGTAGGTATTAGCATCAAGTCTAAGACGACTCACTTAAAGGTGTCATGAACTGGCTTTTAAAATTTTATTATATTGTTGTCTGAGGTCAACTTATAACGTTCGCTTGGTTTTTGCATTCAAAAACATCAAAATGAAAAAGTAATAGGCTATTTTGTACCCAAGTTGTGAGCCTTCCTGAAAAACGGTCGGTTTTTATGGGCATGTCGCACTGAAGACTTGGAAATAAACGACCACTGCTGTGAGTGGATAACAGTTTTGCATATTATAGTGAGTTTAACTCACCCGTCGGTGTACAATGTTGTCAAATGGCAACCGGATTCGCCCATACATGTTCAACCAAGAGTCCGTGTGTTGCACAATTCCTGTCAGATCCAATATAGACGGCACAGCACCGTTCTTTACTCTTAATCGTTCTGCAAATCCAGTCTTGTTTACAAAACATTCCTCAGTGAAATGAAGCGAACAGACGACGATGTTTTATCCTCATCAGCTGGACCGTCATTAAAAATAAAGTTTATCCATGCAGTCCTATTGGAATCCAGCTTATGCAGCGACTGTCTTCTTCCACAACCAGGCACTGCACAATATTCTGTATTGCTCGGTAGAACGATCCGGTTTGTCATCACGAGGTAGGTATACTGTTAGGCTACTTAGCTATGCGTGTAATGCGCAAATCGGTGGGCGGGGCTAAACCAGCCGTTTTGAAATAGGTGTTGATCTTCTTCTGCGGGGGTGGTGTTTTAACCCCTTCGACGTCATAGTTTCCCACTTTTAAAAACGAGTCGTTTTCAGAGGCTGGTGTCAATAAAAGCTTTTATTGGACTAACAAGGACGTTTTTAGTTCTGAAACTTACAGGATATTCTTATAATATGATGACCTCTTAGATGTCAAAATCTCAAGGAAAATTTGATTTCTCAGTTCATCACCCCTTTAAAGGAGCCAATTTAGAAAAAGTGAGTGGCAGGTTTTTTTTCAAGAAAAGTAGCTTTTCTGCATTATCAGCAGTCAGCCTGTTTCTGTTTTCATCTATAATGTGTGACACTGCGCTGAAAAGCCTTTCACTTTCCACACTGCTACATGGGGCTGAGAGGTATTTATGGGCCATTTTAGCCAAAGTGGGGAACCTGATTTTGTTGACACCCAATACTTCAGAGGACTGTCTTCACGAGGGCTTGGGGCCTCTCCGAGGTATGTGTCGAGCTCAATGGAAGCACCTGCTGCCAGCCACTGTGCTACCTCGGGCTGCTCCTTAGCGATTTCATCAAATACAGTATCCAGACAGCTGCTAGTGCTGGTCTGGGACTTGAGGAACAGTTTAGCAGGAGGTTCTGCAGCTTCTGCCTGACTCCCCTCTGCCTCAGCTCTGGACATCATCTGCAGCTCCTGCTTCAGGTGCAGCTTGGCCTCCGGAGCAGTGTTGCTGGAGAAGAAGCGATCTTTATACCTGAACAAAATTGTGGAAAAATAGGGCATATTAGGACAAAAATAGTATATTTTAATTTCCCCTAAACCACTGTCACAAATGCCAGCCATTTGGCTTTCTGGTAGTAATAAGGGAAATATATTTCATATTATATATATATATATATATTGCACACATTTGTATTTGTGTATTTTAGTTACAAAACTATAATATAATATTTCAGATGGAATTAATTAATCTTACAAATTTGTACTGTAGTTTATCATTGAATACCTATAGCACACAGACTTTACCTTGGGTCAAGTATGGTGGAGATGAAGTACAGTGGGTTGGTCTCGACGTCACTGAAGCGCTTCTTGACAGCTGCCAGTAAGGTTGCTTTCATTATCTTGACGCCGTGGTCCTCGTCTGTTTCTCTGTTTAGAAGTCTCACTAGCACAGTCACAGCTGGGATGACATCAGAGGCTAGTGCGTCGTAGCTGCTCACTTTTTTAGTTAGTTCCTCAAAGGGGGCGAGGATGGCAACAGTCTTCTCCATAAGAGCCCATTGGTGAGCTGTGAGATAGTCAGGGAGCTCATGCTTGGACACGTACACACCCAGCACTCACTTTTGTTCAATGAGGGACTGGAGCATGTAATACGTGCTGTTCCAGCGCGTCTGTACGTCCTGCTGCAGTCTCTTTATTGGCTGGTTGAGCTGTCCCTGAATGTCCTCGAGGCGGGAGTAGGCTAAGGCGGAATGTTTAAAATGCCCAACTATTTTCCGCCCCACGGCTATAGCATCAGCGATGCTCCTCTGTGCTAATAAGCCCTCGTGAACAGCCAGTTGGAGCGTGTGCGCGACACACGGCAGACTTGGGAGCCCTGCATCATTCATGGCTTTAATCATGTTTTTGGCATTGTCACGAAGCACAACATGAACTGGTGTTTTAGGTATACCCCATGTCTGGAGCATTTCCTCAAACACAATGCACTATAGCCTGGCTGGTGTGCGAGCCGCGGAATTGTTTCGCATGTAATATGGCTCGTTGCGGCGTGAAACTCTTGTCTATCCACTGGCAGGTTAGGCTAACTAGCGACATGGGGCTAACACTGCTTGTCCAAATATCTGTGGTGAAACTAAACGCAGAGGAGGCTTGCAGTAGGCTGTGGATATGTTTTTGCACTCAGTCGTGTAGTTTAGGCAGCTCCATGTCAGTCATGTAGCGGCAGCTTGGGACATCATATCTGGGCTCCAGAACATGGAGGAGACGCCGGAATCCCACATTTTCTGCCTCCGAGAGTGGCTGATCACTCAATGCAATGTACTCGATAATTGCCTGTGTTATTTTCACAGCACGTGGATTGTCTCTGGACATTTTATCTCGTCTCGCAAGAGTTTGCTGCAGCCTGGGTTGTGTTGGTTTAGAAGCGTGAGTAAACTCTTTGTACTCTGTGTCATGTTGGGATTTTAGGTGCTTGATTAAATTACTTGTGTTAAATGTGATACCTTTTGAGCCTCTTTTGGACAATTTTGCTGAGCACAATTTGCAGTCAGCCTTTATTTTGTCATCTTCATTCACTTTGAAATAGTTCTACACGGCTGGCATGTCTCGTCTCATTCGCCTCAACTTCTTCCCACTCTGAGCTGCAGCCGGGGCCTGGGGGCGGGTACTCGGTGCCTGTGATTAACCCCTTACACGCCGCTCAAACATAGACATTTCTCAGACCGTGGTATTGGTCCCCGGTATCGAGGGACTTTTAACGAATACGAGTACTTTAGAAAATGTGGTATTGAGGCCGATAGCAGATACCGGTATCGGTGCATCCCTAATTTTGAGTGTATAAATTCTTTCCTTTTACAAAAGAAAAAATGTCTGCACCTTTGCTGCGAAGCAAATATAGAGACCGGACCTCTTGGAATGGCAAACTTTAATTGAATACCCCTGGTATATGATGTTGTATGACTGTATAAGCAGTAGTGGCAGCTGTTTATCACTTTAGCTAGATAAGGTCTCAAGATACAAACATGCTACAAAATGGAGAACACTTTTGTTTTTTTCTTTGGTTATACTACCATTACGTAACATGGGAGAAAGGCACTTGCAGTTCACCACTGTAAATTAAGCCAAATTCCTTTACAAATAAAGTGTACAATTTTAAGAAGCATAAAAAAATAGTTTCTGTACAACTAAAATAATTAGTTACACACAAGTCATATATGGCCACTCCCGCTAATAAGTTAAAATTATAGTGGATACTGTGATGTAAGTTTCAGCGATAATCATTATATGAAAATTAAATGCTGTCACATTCCTATTAAACATGCATCAGTAAAAGAGTGAGGATAAGGTTTTACCATGGGTAGAGGGTCCTGGTGGTTGAGCATACGGCTGATGTTGTTGACAATCTCTCGCGGGTCATAGTTGGGGATCTTGCATGCCCAGCCAGTCCCGATACCCTCAGCTCCGTTTACCAGTACCAAGGGAATTATGGGTATGTACCACTCTGGCTCCACCTTCTGATTGTCATCATACAAAAACTTTAACAGGCTGGAGTCCACAGCAGGAAACAGCAGTTTGGCCAATGGACTGTGTGGAAAGAGAAAAACTAATTTTTAATTTAATTTTGGTGAGTGTATTTGAAGATGTAGAGATGTTAAATATGTCAAACTATATGATAGTAGGATGAATGAATGAATGTGCTTTGTGAAAGTCTAATGTGCTTTGTGTTTCATGCGAAGTGTTGCACTGTTATCATTTATATCCATGGAGCACATCTCAGCAGCTTGGTTAACAAACTCCATCTCCACATATTTCTGAGAGTTTGGTTTGCTTTCATCTGGCAATACATTGTGCACCATTTTTTACCAGATTTGTATTGTAAATCGTTAAAAAACCTATGCCAACACACAAGAATACATCAATATCTTTCTAAATATGCAAATTGTTGTTAGTTGCGATTAAAAGTATATAAGTTTAAACCTTCCCTCTGAGTTTGGATGTTTTGATATCCATATGTTCTTGTTCAATAAATTACAGTGGTTGTAGAAGTGGCCAATCAACAACAAGAAGTTGGTGTCCTCTGTAGGCATTTATAGTACATAATATATGTGTTGATTGTTTATATTTTAAATATTACATGTATTTTGATAATGTTGTTATTTGATTTGATTACAGGATTTTGATTCTTTATTTAAACCAATTATTATTGCCTCATTGTTGTTATGTATTTTCAAGTAATTTTAAAGGCTGTTGTTCACTTAGGTCTATTTTTATTACCACAAAAAGTAAGTTTAGTCACTTTAAGTCGAATAAAAGAGTATTTTCCAGTCATATTTCGTCATTATAGTTTTCTTAAAAATAGAGTTCAAATATTGTCTCATTCTTGTGAACCCAAAATCATGTATCTCGTCTCGTGGGCTTTGTGGATCGTCTCCCTTGTGCCGTCGAACTGTTGTATAAACGTAATATCACACTTATATCCTTGTGATATGGCTGTATACTTTGCTGATATACAGCCATATTGCACTGCTACTCGTGTGATATGATGTATAAAGGCACTGTTTGTTTTCATAACTTTCAAATTGCACATTGTTTGGAGTACAATCCATTTTGAATAATTGATTTAAAGTACTACTTTTTATTACTGGATTTTTTTATTACTGGATTTCTACAACCACTGTAATTTATTGAACAAATAATTGACAGAAAAAATAAATTATCAAAATAAACATTAGTTGCAGCCCTAAAAAGGATCATCATGAAGATCCCAACATTTCTAAGATCTAATCATTATTAGAAATGCTCCATTATACATGGTCTAAGCACAAACTTCACAAATTATTAAATCAAAACAAATAAAATCTTACCTAAGCATAGTGAAGATGTAACGAGGGCTGGCAGCATCTTTACCGCCATTGATACGGGTACCAAACTGGCCAAGAGGCTGAAGAATGTTGACATTGTTGCTGCCCACAAAGTTCTGGGCCAAATTCACGATAGTCATCATCAGGGCTTGCTGCATAAAAGACAATATTTCTTAAAAAAAATCTTTAATTCTGTTCAATTTCATATCTATTTCAATAAATAAGTGATGCCTGATCATTTTCAACATTATAATTTCTTGATTTTTTTTTTCTTTTTAAAATAAGAAATTCACGTTTTAAAGGGGTGGTTGATTGCGATTTCACTTTTTTCATTTTAAATAGTGTGTAATGTTACTGTTGGTGCATGAACAGTATCTGCAAAGTTGCTGAGCTGAAAGTTCAAAGTAAGCAGAAATATCGTCTTTTAAAAATCAGGACCTTTAATGCCTGGGACTACAATATCGAATGGGACTACAACAGTATACTTTTCCCAGGTTTTATACATAACTAACCCATAAATTTACATCAACCCCCCCCTCTGGAATATGCAAAAAGAGGGCATGGCTATATTTCTGCGGCTTTGTCGAAGAGGAAGTTCCATGCTGTTGAAAGTGTGCTATTTTCACCCAACTGTCAGGTCTTCTGTGTTTGGTCTTCCTACGGACGCTGTAGTTCAGCAATGGCTAAAATTGATGTTTAATTATGTTCCTGAAAATTACATTCGTAATTTAGCTCTCATTTGCTGCACATTTTAGCTCTCATTAGCTGCACATTTTACGGAAGACAGCTTCCAGAATCTCCACGAATTCAATGCCAGATTCAACAAGAAACATCTCGGTTACATATGGTAACCCTCGTTCCCTGACGTAGGTCAGACTGACCAATAGGAATCTCGCTAGAGAGCCAATTTACTTCGAGTGAATCTAAAACAGGCCAATCCACATTGGCGTGCAATCATTTGCAACAACAACAACAAACTTTATTTATAAAGCACTTTACAACGACCGAAGTAGACCAAAGTGCTGCACACAAGAATAGGCAAATATACAAAGACAACACATCACATGCAACATAACACAAAACAAACCACAAACTGCAAAACCATAAAAACAAAAGTCAACTCCTGGTGTTAAAGGCCAAAGAAAAAAGATAAGTTTTTAAAAGAGATTTAAAATGGGTGACTGAGGTGGCCTTTTTTATCGGCTGTGGCAGGTCATTCCACAGTTTTGGAGCAACCACTGAGAACGCACGGTCCCCTCTGAGTTTCCGGTTTGTTTTAGGCACTTGTAGAAGCAGTTTATCAGCTGACCTAAGAGAACGAGTAGGTGTGTGGAGAAGTATCAACTCGGAGATATATGATGGGGCAAGACCATCTAATGATTTAAAAACAAATAAAATAATTTTTAAATTAATCCGGTACCTTACAGGTAACCAGTGAAGCGACGCTAAGACGGGTGTAATGTGTTCGTATTTACGTACTCCTGTTAAGAGCCGTGCTGCTGCGTTTTGCACCATTTGGAGACGAGCTTAAGACGACCCACTAACGCCCACAAATAGTGCGTTACAGTAATCCAGCCCGCTAGTGATAAAGGCATGGATGACTGTCTCAAATTGTCGTTGTTCTACAAAAGGCTTTACTTTGGCCAATTGCCTCAGCTGAAAAAAGCCTTTTTTGACTACTGCTCTGATCTGGCTGTCAAAGTTCAGATCAGCATCAATTTTAACCCCTAGGTTAGTGATAACTGATTTATTGTATTGGGCCAAGGCACCCAACTCAATGGAACGAGTCCCATTAGTACCGCCAAAAATCATCACTTCAGTTTTATTAGCATTAAAACTTAAAAAGTTTATTGCCATCCAGACTTTAACGTCATCGAGACACTCTAATAACGAACTGACAGAGGCATTCTTTTTAATAGTCATGCATATCTGAATATCATCAGCATAACAGTGAAAAGATATGCCATGTTTCCTAATTACTGAGCCCAGTGGTAGCAAATACAGTGAAAAGAGAAGGGGACCCAAAATTGAGCCCTGGGGGACCCCACAAGAGAGAGATGCAGAAGAGGACTCCGAATTTCCATTACTGACGCAGAGAGTCCTACCTTCCAGGTATGACCTAAACCATTCAAGCGCTGTGCCTTTTATGCCCACCCAATGTTCCAAGCGAGAAATCAAAATTTCATGGTCCACAGTATCAAATGCAGCCGTCAGGTCAAGAAGCACAAGAACAACATAATTACCAGAATCTGTTTCTAAATAAATATCGTTAAAAACTTTTAAAAGAGCAGATTCTGTACTGTGTAGAGATTTGAAACCGTACTGGAATACCTCAAGAATATTGTTTTCTTTCAAGAAAGCCGTTATTTGATTGCAGATTATTTTTTCCAGGATTTTAGAAATAAAAGGTAGTCTTGAAATAGGCCTAAAATTTGCAAGATCAGTCGGATCAAGACCAGGTTTTTTGAGTAAAGGTTGCACTACAGCATGTTTAAAAATTTTAGGGACCACACCAGAGGACAGACTGCTATTAACAACTGCAAGAACAGACGGTCCTATGGTAGAAAAAACCTCCTTAAAAAATCGAGGAGGAATAGCATCCCTCGGTGAACCGGAGGGCTTCAAATTTCCAACGATCTCCTGTAGCATACACAACGTCACAGGCTCCAACTTATCAAATACAAAAGAGCAGCTAACAGAGACTGAAGGGTCACACGCAGAAGGTGAATTAGGGCTCTAACGGAGGTGACTTTATCATTAAAAAAGCGTAAAAAATTTTCACAGACAGTCGGGGAGACATCAACACAGACATTTTGTGGAATATTAATCAGGCATGTGATTGGCTAAGGACAAAAAAGCAGGAAAATATACCGGGAGGAAATATATTTCCTCAGTGTTTTGTTGTTTAATTAACATTAAATAGATAGTTCTCCCAAAAAATTAAATTTTCATAATTTACTCTCTCAAGTTGTTTTAAACCTGAAAAAGTTTATTTCTTCTGTTTAAGTTATTTGGAAGAATGTGGGTAACCAAACAGTTGATGTACCCCAGTAATTTCCATAGTAAATTTTTCGCTATGGAAGTCAATGGGGACCAGAAACTGTCTGGTTACCCACATTCCTCAAAATATCTTCTTTTTTGTTCAGAACAAGAAATAAATTAATACAGGTTTGGAACAACATTACAGTGAATAAATAATGACAGAATTTTTATTTTGGGGTCAACTATCCCTTTAAGAACAAGCGGCTGCATTTTTATTATTAGGGCTACTGTCACTTTAAGACCTGTACGCGACACGTCTAATATACACGGAGCATTTGACAAGCAGATTTCTCTCAATTTTCTCGGTTTGCTTTGAGTTTAGACATAACCAAATGTTCTTATGTAAACCTTGTGTGTATTTGAGAGTATTAGCGAAATAATACTCGAAAGATAACTTAGTCCAGCAACCAGGCGCTGTTAGACAAGCTTTTAGTTCATGTGCGCGTCGGGTGTTCGCGATCAGAACAGCGTATCAGCAGTGAATGACATGTTTAACCGGCAAGGCTTTAAAGCACATGCAAATTAACTTTTGTGAACTCGCTGAACAGATAGCCGTTCCTCTGCGTTAATATTGCGAGTATTTGTCGCGTTGTACACTAATGCTGTTGAGACGGAGGTGTCAGAACTGCAACTGACAGAATGCACGATATAGCTGCTACATATTTCTACAAAAGCAGTCAGCAGCTTGCTTGGAGCAATGGATCATAGCGCAAATTTGAAATATATCAACTGACAACGATACCAGCGCGAGAGCGACTGAGATACGAGATTGAGCAGGTGAACAAGCTGAACCAATTAGACATTCTCTGGCTGAACGCAAATACGTCCTTGTTGATACTTTGAAAGGAACTTTCTTTACGCACGTCAGCCAAATATGGGTTATGTCCTCATATTCTCTCCTTTTCACTCCGGCTGCCGACACCCGTCCCCGTCTTTTTTTTTTTTTTTTTTTTTTTTTTTTTTACAGATCTGCATGATTCACGTAGGTCACATTTTCAGGTCGGAAAATCCGGAATTCCGGATTAATCCGGAAAAATCACATGCCTGATTAATAACGGAATCAATAGTTTTAAACAAAACGCGAGGCTTGTTACTGTTCAAAAGAATGATCTCAGAGATATACATTCTTTTTGCTTCTTTCACAGTTTTCTGGTAGTGAGGCCAACAGTCCCTAAGCATTTGGAATGACACTTGCAGTTTGTCTTTTTTCCATTTGCGCTCGACTTGACGGCACTTGCGTCTAACAGCACGCACCGAGTCATTTAGCCATGGTTCAGTTTTTGTTTTTGGTTGCCTAAGTTTTAATGGAGCTACAATATCTATAGTAGATTGACAGGTGGAATGTAACCATGAGCTAAGCTCCTCTGAATCATTATGCTGTGGTATACTAGAATTCTGATTAAACACAGATGAAAATTTAACAGCAGTAGTAGAGTTTACGATGCGGCAGGGCCGAGCAACACTGCAGGGTTTGTTTGCATTACAGTCCAGGGCAATCTCAAATAGTATGGGCATATGGCCAGAGAACAATGCATCGCCAATCTCTAGATTATGAACAGGCAACCCAAAAGATAGAATTAGATCAAGTGTGTGTCCACGTTCATGTGTGGGTCCAGCCACAAACTGTGTGAGATTAAAAGAGTCAATAAGGCATAGGAAGTCTTTTACCATTGGGGCGTCATTACAGCACACATGGACATTAAAATCCCCAGTAATTAGAATGCGGTCATATTTCGGCATCATCTCGGCCAGGAAGTTGGAAAACTCATTTATAAAATCCTTATTATATTTCAGAGGTCGATAGACAACTGCACATAATATAATATGAGAACGGCCAAGCTCAAGCTCACAAGCAACAGCTGTGCGTCCTTGTCAGCGCGGGCATAAACGAGCGGCTGTGTGATTGCACTTCAGTTTTTTGCTGAGGAGCCAAACTTGGAAAGCTGGCCCCCCAGCGGGAAGCAGCAGATGTGGCGATGGGACCTACGTCTCCGTTCCCTCCGTCAGGAAACGAGGGTTACAATATGTAACCGAGACGTTCCCTATCGGTCAGTCACTACAACGTAGGTCAGACTGACCAATAGGAATCCCTACCAAAGCGCCACAGTCGCTGCACCCCATCCAGTGCCCCATGCAAGCCTCTGCACCTTCTAGCCTAGAAGGACGATAGGAGGAGGGTTGCACAGAGAGTGTCTGACACTATTGTTCCTTTAAAACCCATACAGTGAGACTTGGATAACACTGGGAAAGCGTGCCCTTTTTTAGAGGGAGGGGAACGCTGCGGAATCCACTTTCTTCAGAGAGTTATGTGGAAATACATATGGACTAACCCGAAGGCTGTACTGCATATGATATAATGGGTGACTTAGCCCAAGGGAAAGGCACGGGCTTCCGTCTTAGGAGCAGCCGTGGAACATATACACACATGGGATCCCCGAAGGGTCGCACATATGTAACCCAGCCCGAGTCCGGCTCTCAGGGATTCAGGGGCCTGGCTCCGGACGCTCCACCATGTCCGGGCCGAGGGGTGTTGGAGGACTCGACAGGTTTTTCACTCTGGAGCAATAAGGTTGCACAGTAGGGTGCAGCAAGTCAACAGGGCCGGGCCTCTCAGTGCTTCTACCCGTTTAGGCTATAGTATCTAGAGAATGTGTTAGGTGTCGCCCAGCCCGCAGCTCTACAGATATCTGTTAGCGAGGCACCACGAGCCAACGCCCAGGAGGATGCAACTCCTCTCGTGGAGTGTGCATGCAACCTGAGCGGGCAGGGCACACCTTGAGCCTGGTAAGCCAAGGCGATGGCATCCACTATCCAGTGGGCCATCCTCTGCTTGGAGACAGCCCTTTCCTTCTGCTGGCCTCCGTAACAGACAAAGAGCTGGTCTGAGGTCCTGATGCTTTGAGTTCTGTCCACGTACAAACGCAGAGCGTGAACAGAGAAAAGCCAGGGTGGGACTCGGCCATGAAGCCAGTGCTGAAGCGGTCTCATATGAAGCAAACTGAGCGGGGTTACCGCTCCTGCTGCTGCCATATGCCCCAGGAGCCTCTGAAAGAATTTCAGTTCAAGCAGAAACGTGTTCAAGCAGTCCAGCACCGACTGAGCGTGCTGCTCTGTGAGGCGCGCTGTTTGTGCAACCGAATCCTAGTGGTGTGCTAGTATGAGCCAGTCGTCGAGATAGTTGAGGATGCAAACACCCTGTTCTCTCATGGAAACAAGGGCCCCTTCCGCGACTTTCGTGAAGACACGGGGGGGACAGGGACAGCCCGAAGGGTAGAACCTTGTACTGATATGCTCGACCCTAGAACGCAAAGCGCAGAAACGGCCTGTGTCGAGGGAGAATTGAGACATGAAAGTACGCGTCCTTCAGGTCGATCGCTGCAAACCAATCTCAGGGACGGATGCATTCGAAGATGCGTTTGTGCGTGAGCATTTTGAATTTGATTCAAAACTCGCAGGTCCAAGATCGGTCGTAACCCACCACCTTTCTTGGGTACAATGAATTAGGGACTGTAGTGCCCTGACTTCATATTGGCTGGAGGGACCGGCTCTATCGCGTCCTTCGCCAGTAGGACTGCGATCTCCGCGCGCAAGACATGGGCATCGGCTGCTCTCACTGTAGTGGAGTGGATGGCCCGAAACTTGGGGGGACGCTAGGCGAACTGAATCGCATAGCCGAGCCTGATGGTCCGGATGAGCCAGCGAGACGAACTGGGGAACGCTAACCAGGCTCTCAGAGACCGTACAAGCGGGACCAAGGGGACCATAGGCGTACCTGGAGTGGGACAGCGAAGTGGAATACAAGGACCTGGCTGGGGTGGCTCTCTCTGGGAGGCAGCACCCAGCGGGGTCTGAGTGTGCTGTGAAGCGCTAACCTGGTTCCACGGGGCAGGAGGTGTGGGAGGCAGCTTTGTGGCGTTCTCAAACCATACACTGCAGCCAGCTGGCGATACAAGAGGAGGATGAGAGTCGTAAGGATTTTGTTTTCGGACCCAGAGATGGTAGAAACTGCTCTTTTATTGAAAATTTTGGTACCTGAGAACAAAACAAAAGATTTTCCACCCGGCCCTCTTCCGGGGGAGGGAGCGATACGGCCATCATCTCCTGGAGAGCAGTCCTCGCCATCTCTGGGTTGCCCGTCCTAGGGCCGCATGGTGTTGGCTTTGCCGCCCCTCTTGGCGGGGGCCTGGACGGGCGGGCCGTTCCGTCTGCGACTGGCTCCGCAGCGCCGCTTCGGTGGAGGCTGCTGCTGCGGTGCGGGAGCCGGGGAGGGCGCAGGCGGATGCCCCCGGCGACGAGCAGACTGAGGAGCCGCCGGCAGTGGGGTGGAGGCAGCAGCTTACCGTCGTGGCAGGATGTGTTTGATGGCCTCAGTCTGCTTCTGTACAGCCGAGAACTGCTGGGCAAAGTTCTCGACCGCGTCACTGAAGAGGCCGGTCTGGGACACGGGGGCGTTGAGGAACCGGAGCTTGTCGGTCTTCCACATGTCGGCCAGACACAGCCAGAGATAGCGTTTCAGGACCACCATTGTGGACATCGCACGGCCCACTGAGCGAGCGGTAACCTTTGTCGCACAAAGCGTGAGGTCCTTAGTTCTTGGAACACCAGTGGATCATGACCACCCTCGTCCAGTTCCTTCAGTGCCTTGGCCTGATGGACCTGGAGCAACGCCAAAGCGTGCACGGCAGAGGCAGCTTCCCCACAGGCCTTGTAAACCTTGCCGGTTAAGTCAGATGAGTACCACCGGCGGGATGCGCGTGGAAAACCACAGCATGCCTGGAAACCTGGACAAAGGACACTCCGGCCCGAAGAAAAACAGGATCCGACCATGGGGAGAAGGTTTGGCGACAGTGCGGGGTTATTTTGACCCTTAACGTGCCGCTCTGCCACGCCCACCTCGGGACTCGATCGTGAAGCCAGTGCTCGAGCGGTCTCATATGTAACAGGCCGAGCGGTGTTACTGCGGCTGTGGTTGCCATATGCCCCAGGAGCCTCTGAAATAGTTTCAGTGGAACCGCTGTCCTGCCTCGAAAGGACCTGAGGCAGGAGAGCACTGACTGGACGCGTTCCTCCGTAAGGTGCACCGTCTGGGCGACCGAGTCCAACTCCATACCGAGATAAGAGATCCTCTGCACGGGGCAAAGTTTGCTCTTTTCCCAGTTGACCTGAAGCCCCAACCGGCTGAGATGCCGTAGGACCATGTCCCTGTGATCGCACAACACCTCTCGTGAGTGAGCCAGAATGAGCCAATCGTCGAGATAGTTGAGTATGCAAATGCCTTGTTCTCTCATGGGAACAATGGCCGCCTCCGCGACTTTCGTGAAGACGCGGGGTGACAGGGCCAGCCCGAAGGGTAGGAATTTGTACTGATACGCTCGACCCTCGAACGCAAACCGTAGAAACAATCTGTGTCGAGGAAGAATCGAGACGTGAATGTATGCGTCCTTCAGGTCGATGGCTGCAAACCAATCCTGGGGACGGATTCGAAAATGCGCTTCTGCATGAGCATCTTGAACGGGAGTTTGTGCAGGGCCTGATTCAAAACTCGCAAGTCCAGGATTGGCCGTAACCCACCGCCTTTCTTGGGTACAATGAAGTAGGGGCTGTAAAACCCGGACCTCATCTCGGCAGGAGGTACCGGCTCGATTGCGTCCTTCGCCAGCAAGACATCAATCTCTTTCCGCAGGACAGGGGCGTCCACTGACCGCACACGGGTGAAGTGAACGCCCCTGAACCGGCGTGCAAACTGAATTGCATAGCCGAACTGAATGGTGTGGATGAGCCATCGGTACGGACCCGGAAGCGCTAGCCAGGCTTCCAGGTACCGACCCAACGAGCCCACCCGAACCACCGGCGTACCCGCGGAGGGGCAGCGAGGTGGAAGGCAGGGACCCGGCTGCAGTGGCAATGTAGCCACTGGAAGCGGGGTTTGGGCGTGAAGTTCGCCAGGGACCTGCTTCCTGCTGCGGGCCGCCCCGTGGCGAGGGGAGGGGAAGAGACGCAGCATGAGGGCCTGCCTCCTCGTGATCTGGTCTCTGCCCCTCCGAATCCAGTTGCTGACCAGAGGAAAACCTACAGGCGCGGGAGGGGAGTGAAGGGGCACCCCGCCAGGAGGAGGCGGTCTTCGGACACAGCTGCATCGCGACAGACCGCTCTACTGGGGGGATTCCCTATTACCCATGCGCCACCCCGCTATCCAGGGTGGTGAGGAAGGAGGAGCGAGGTTGCCTCTATCTGAGTGCCAGAGGCGCCGACCAAGACTTCCTCAACTCCTCATGCACTTCGGGGAAGAAAGGGACTGGAGCAGGCCATGGGGCAACAGCACGACCCGCTCCGCGAACCCAATCGTCCAGCCGCGAAGGTTCGGGACCCGGTGGAGGGTTCCACGCAAGCCCGACATTCGCGGCCGCCCATTCGAGCATAGCAGCCATTTCCGGGTCAGGCTCCACCGACGCCACCACACCCGAAGGGGGCAGAGCCGCAGAGTCTTCGCCAGAAGACTGCTCTTCCTCCGATGCCGCGATCGACATCTGATCCTCAGGTGGCGCACCGAAAGAGACAACCGGAAGCACCCGAGGGGGCTCCGGCCGCTCCACCGGAAGCGCCGATGGCAGCGTGCTGCTAGAGGCGTGAGGCGCCTGACAGGATCTTTCAACTGTCGCGTTTCTCACAGTAATCCTCATACGCTCACCAACAGGAACTGAACCAGCAGACGAACTAGATCGGAGATTCTCTGAAGGGACTCCCCCATGTCTTAGGGATCTCAGTCTCGAACGTAGCATCGCGAGAGTCATATTCCCGCAATGAGAGCATGACTCATGCACAAGGGCCGCCTCAGCGTGTGCTAAGCCCAGACACGTGAAGCAGTGCTTGTGGCCATCAGCCTTAGGGAGAAATCGACCGCATCCAAAAACGCACGGGCAAAAAAGAAACTGCTCTTCAGTGCCGAAGCCCCGAGGGATCTCCGCCGCAGACACCGCCGGAAACTGCAACCGCATGCTTCACTCGAGACGAAGACCAGTGGAAGCACCGTCACACCAGAACCCCGAACGTTTCTTCACCAGGCTCGTTTTCTTCAGGACAGCAGTTAAGCTCTGAGAGGCTCCGAAGCAAAAAGCTCCGCGCTTGTAGGCGCCTCGCGAAATGCAAAGATTGCATGCCAATGGTTATTGGCTCGTTGTTAATTCTATCAGAAGTAATAAGGCTCCCTAGCGTGATCCCAATTCGACACGTTGGAGTTTCCAGAATGAAAGGGAAGTAATAATTTTAAATGTATATTTGAACGTATAATTTCAGAGGTAATGTTTTCATTTGATCAAGGACGTAAACAAATGCCAGCGCTGGCTTTAGTAGCCACTTAAAGGAGCAAAACGCAAGTATCTGAGTTTTTGCAGAACTACGCCCCCTCTGGCAACAAGCGAAACTGCGTGCGCGCTCACACACACATACACGCACGTTTGACGAGCTGTTCATAACCAAAAGAGCATCAGCCGCACACTGTGTGGCACACATCTTTTGTTACAGTCATAATGAGGTAATACAGTTATAAATCTGCAGGTCATTTAAAATATATAAAAAGGAAAGGCATTCGAGTACACACTTATGTGTGTGTGTGTGTGTGTGTGTGTGTGTGAAGGGAAAACAGGGGTAGCAGAAAACTTCGGTTTTTGTTTCCATCTATCTCCATATTGAACTGTTTTATGTGCTTACTGTATCCACGTATGATTGTATAATTATGGAAACACGTCATGAACGTCCCGGTCTCTTTGGGGCTGTTACACCTGGTCACAATGCGTTTTCTCAGATCGGATAACTATCTGATTTATCAAAACGATTCTATTGCACCTGGTCACATAAATGTGTTTTTGCAAAACGGATATAATCTGATCTTCAATTCCCGCGCTATATAGGCTACAGAATTCATGAAGTGCACGTCACCGAAAGCAACAGATATGAGCTGCATTTTATTAATCATCGGCTAATTTCAAAATCAGCAAAGACAGCAATAAGAGAGAGCGGCAACAGCCCTGGTAAAGATCAGTTCATTTATTTACTTTTAATGAAGATGGTAGTGTTAAGAGTCTGCGACTTACTTTCACTTTGATTTGCGATAGATTGCGGCACGCTGGCTTGATGAATAGGTGCTCAGCTGCTCATCTGAGGTGATGCGCGTCGTCATATATGACTAAAATAACATGACATAACCTGTCCTATAGCCTGCTTTCAACAACCAGATGCATTTACACTAATTATTTTCCAGTATTTTGTCTGGAATACGGCCCAGACCACGTCCGTGATTTGAGTGATCGGATTCAAATCCGTCTCGAATGCGTTTCAGAATGTGTACCTGGTCTTTTCACGATCGAATAGCTATCCGATAACAAGAAAATGCATGAAGTGACCAGGTGTAGGCTAAACAGCTCCTTTGAATCCATCTTCTACTTTTGTGGAAAGTTGACTAAAGTTGTGTCGCTCGAGTTGTCTTCTCTGATACGGAGAATGGCGGCGAATACACTACCTGCAAGACATAGGCACATAGCCAGGCGAGCGTGAACGAGCATGACGTCACGGCCAGTCTCAGATTCGAGCCCGAATCCCTCTTATTTATTTTACTGTACAGGATTATAGAGGCGATCTCAGTGATCAGAGAAGGGCTCATTCAGCCCATCAGGCGATTGTTTAAGCATGTATGGGTTAGAAAACGGCTATTTTTAACATGAAATGTTGCGCAATGGACCTTTAACCTTAGTTATGCTATTTTGGACCAGAATTTGTAATTATATACTAATGGCACTACGCAGCCAATTACAACTGAACACACCGGCCCGACTAACCAATCTGGAGCACATTGCCTGTTTCTGAGGGAGTTTTTTCAAAGAATCAGGAAGTCAACAGAGCGGAAAGAGGCTTACAATAAAGGTGAAATTTATGAAAAATAAGGCATTTAAAAAATAATAAAAAAACAAGACAACATGTTATATTGCATCCAAAATACACAGTCATTCAAAGAAAAAAAGCAGTAACCACCCCTTTAGAATACATATTCCAAAGCTACTGCATATGAATCGTATTTTAATCAATGCATCAAGAAAACCAGTAAATCATAAGCATGTGCCGGTATCAGATTTTTATGCTGTGATTAATTAATCGAGCTTTTATCACTATATACCGTTTTATCACAATATTTTAATTGTACAAGAGAAACAGATGAATATTCAATGTCGTGTTGTAATGATGACGCTGAAACCGGGATCGTTCGCCAGCTAGTGAAATGTGCTGATCGTATTAAAGAAAAAAAATGCACAAGCTAGTGTCTCGAGAGATATATCACAGCTCATAAGCAAACTTAAGACGCTGCTGAGACATTGTCACATCGAGGTCACATGTCTTTACAGGATTTTTACGGGTTGTGTGTGAGCGCACTCTCTGATTCCGGAAAATCAGCGGCAGCGTGAATTAACCAAAATCAAACGAACCCGGGTCAAATCCCGGGTCACTTTGTCCGTGTATTTTACGGAATCTCTGAGTGAAAGAGGCTAATGTGTAATTGTGATTTTCAAAACATTTGGTCACCAAACTGAATTTTATTAAGTTTAGTGACAACATGTTTACATGATACAATGGCTGGTAGGTTACTGTTTGTTTTATTGCTTAACACAATTTTCACAATTTCAATTCTTCGATTTGATTTCAATCATTTGGATAAATATTAGGTAGGCTAGAGTAGATAACCGGCAAGTTAATTTTTCTCAAGAAAAAATTAGAGATGCACTGATTGCAATTTTCTAGGCCGATCCTAATTTTTGATTTTTCCTTGAGTTTGACCTGCCGATACCGATTTTAGCCGATTCTGATTCATTTTTTTAACAGATAATCGCTATAAAATAGAACTATATAAATTAATCCTGGTGTGGGAAATTTTTCCTTGTCTGAATAGTTATAAGCTGAGGAGACCAGGAGACAATGGACGTTTTCCAAGCAGAAGTTCTTTATTGCTCGTAGCTGCAGTCATGTCAACATCGTCTAACAAACTTAGAATACAGAACTATTCTTATACATTTAAAAGGGGGCGGGATTACATAAGGTGGGTACACTGAAACAAAGCAAATGTAAATGATTCAACAGGCACCTCAGTTCATCAGCATAGCAGTTTTCTGTGCCTTGAGATGCTAATCTGGAGGATTTTCAGTTAAAAATACTGTTAAACCTTTATGAAACATTTAATAAATTTGTATTCCTTCACAGTGATCTTTTGGTTTCTTGTTTTAGTACCACTGCTCATATTCCGAGTCTTTTACCTAAACTTTACATTAAATATTCAATTTAAATATTCTCTGAATTCAAGGGGTTTTAATCGCCTGACTTTACAGAGTCCATTTTCACACGTCCATCTTGTTATGTTGCATCAGTTGTACTGTATCTTTAAATAAAAATTGATAAACAGTGACATATCTTTACTTGAAGGTTTACTTGAACTGAGTTGCTAAAGCGATCTGTCAAGTCACATTTACAAGTGCCAAAACAGTATTTATTTTCTGAATTTCTAAATAAATTTTTTTTCATATCAAAAGTAACCTGCTCTGTCTAGTCTGTCGGTCTGCGTGTCCTCTTTGCTCAGCGATTTTTCTCTGCATGAGAAAATGGATGTGTGGCGTGAGAGCGTGTGAAAAGTGTCAATTGCATGAGTCTCAAGTTGAATGCGTGAGAGTTGGCAGCCCTGCTTTTAGAAGGGGGATAAACCATCGTCAGCGTTCCTCCTTCCGCCATGCTTCTTCTCCATGTGATGATTGTTTACATTAGACTACAGTGTGCACTACGCGCATGCACACAGTGCTTATACATGTCGGGATTGTTTACATCAGAGTGTGCACGTGTTTTGCACAGCATATACGCAGTGTTTTTTAAGCGATTGAAAGAAAATATGCTATTGCGCGATTTTTAGGGCCCAGGCACTAACAGTGTGAGAACCCTATTGAAACTGTTAGGGTTATTTTTAAGGCCCGAGCACTAACAGTGCGAGGACCCTCTTGAAACTGTTAGGGTTATTTATTAGGGCCAGAGCACTAACAGTGCAGGGACTAGGGGTGTGCGATATGACGATTTTTAATCGTGGACGATTAAAATGTCTCCACGATCTGCTTTTGAAGAAATATCGTAGTATCGTGTTACAGTGCATTCTATCAGTTCAGTTCTGGCGCCGCCGTCTCAACTGTACAACGCGACGTTGCCTACACATCACACATGAATAGGTACGGGACACTGCAATTCACAAAAGTTCATTATTTGCATAAGCCTTGCCGGTTAAACATTTAATTGACGCGCTGATGCGCTGTTCTAACGTTCGCTTTCCTGACCGCATAAATTACCCCCGACACTCACAGGCACAAGCCTGTCAAACAGCGCCTGAATACTGGACTAAGTTATCTTTCGAGTCTTATTATGCTAATACTGTTAAATACACACAATGTTTACATAAACAGGCTATGTCTAAAGTGAAAGCAAACATTTGAGAGAATATCTGGTGTAATATGCGTCTATATTAAACGCGTCAAGTGCTGGTCTAAAAGCGACATGAATAAATAGTACTGCCGCTTGTCCTTAAAGGGATAGTTCACAAAAAAAAAAAAAATCTGTCATTATTTACTCACTCTAGGGCTGTCGCGGTTATGGAATTTCCCTTGCGGTAATGTTGAGTGGCTCAATAGCGCGATATGCGGTATTACCGCCATTTATTTATTTATTTACTTATTTAATTTATGTATTTGTTGCTATATATAAAGTTTAAGATGTAGACAAAAACGAGGACATTTTCAGTAACCCAATGTAACCGAAACTAAACAGCGTCTACACAGTACTCAGCGCGCATATTGTTATGACAACGGACTTTGAGCGAGTCATTGAACCGTTCATTCAACGTTTAAAAAAGCCGATTCATTAAATGAGATGTAAAGAAACAAGATGTTAATTATTTTTAACTTTGAGGTTCAACTTTTCAAGGCTCAGCTGAGCAGCGTCGCATGGGCAACGCTGAAGCTGATGCTTCACATAGAGACCAATATAGCATTGATTCAATGCGTGACTCACTGATTTTATTTCGCGACTTCCTTGTGCTGTGGGATGCTGAACAGCGCTGCTGCTGACGCGCATTTAAGGGAAAAAACCCGTGAAGAGACCGTTAAAATGATGAAGCGACAAATATTTCGCTTCCCTTTGACACGACAAGCTTTTCACGACTTCAAAACAGGTAATTGCATGCACTCTGCCGATCTCTCTCACTCACTGTCTATGTGAAGCCTGTAGGCTACACATCACCATGATAAACAGTCTTGTTGTTATCATTATGAATTTGTTTAACATTCAATACACATGCGTTAAGTTCAAAACAAGAAGGGTATAGCCTTATAAAAAAAAAAACGTGAATATCGCGGTTGCTGCGGTTACGTGCAATCCTCTGCGGTTGACTTGTCAGAAGCGCGGTACTACAATATTGCGGTTACCGCGACAGCCCTAACTCACTCTAATGTTGTTGCAAACCTGTGTTAATTTCTTTCTTGTGCTGCACACAAAAGACGATTTTTTTTTAATGTGGATAACCAAACAGTTGCTGGTCCCCATTAACTTCCAGGAGAGAACCTATAAAAAACTATAGGGGGACCAGCAACTGTTCGGTTACCCACATTATTCAAAATAACTTTTATTTAGTGTTAATAAAAGAAAAGAAAAAAACACAAGGAGAAAATCACTGACTAAGAACTTTAATAGTAGCTTTAATAAGAATTAATTTATTCAGTGAAGTCTATGTAGTGTTTTAATTTCATATTTGTTCATTTAATTACTTTCTTCAATGCTACTGCTACTGTAAACTTACTGCATCTGAAAAAAATAAAGCACTATTTATTTAATTTGAATATTAATTTGTGTAATGTTTATCTTGTCTTATTTTTTTAATAACAAAGAAAATAATGACAAAGATTTTTATCTTCGCCACTGGTGTTACCTAAGGCTTTGTTTTTAACATAGGGCCATTAGTTTGGCTGTAATGAACAGCCACTTGCAAAATATTAAAACCAACTTGAAAAAGAATCGTGATAAAAAATCGTGATCGTGATTTTCCTAAAAAAATCGTGATATGATATTTTTTCCATATCGCCCACCCCTAGCGAGGACCCTATTGAAACGGTTAGGATTATTAGGGCCCGAGCACTAACAGTGCGAGGACCCTATTGAAACTGTTAGGGTTATTTTTAGGGCCCGAGCACTAACAGTGCGAGGACCCTATTGAAACTATTAGGGTTATTTTTTTTTTTCTTTTTAGGGTCCGAGCACTAACAGTGCGAGGACCCTATTGAAACTGTTAGGATTATTATTTTTTTTTCTGCAAAGTAAGTGCCATTTTCGGGGCTGCAACTTGCTCAAAAACTCACCAAATTTGGCACGCATGTCAGGACTGGTGAAAAATTTCGTATTTTGTGGGTTTCGCGGATGGGCGTGGCAAAATGGCTCGCTAGCGCCACCTAGAAAACTGGAAAAAATTGTCCCCTCGTCCACGTTCAACCTACATGCACGAAATTTGGTGGGGCCGTGTATCATATCAAGGCGCACAAAAAAGCCTCAAGAAGCCATACCCTAAACTCAACAGGAAGTCATTTTGAATTTGGCGGCCATTTTGGGACGATTTACACACTTAGGCCCTGTCCCAATACTCACTTGAGCCCTAAGGCCTTCCTCGAAGTGGACACTTGTTGAAAGTGCACTTAGCGGAGAAAGAGCGCAAGGGCCCGAAGCTGTGAAGAGCAGAATTGGGACAGTTTTGCACACCTCAAAAAGCTACTTTTTTAAACTCTTAGCCAGCAACCTTTCTGTTAATGCTATTAATATTAAAACAGTTTTTGGCTAAGATAAAATGTGATTGAGGTTTACCTGAGCTTATACTGCCTTACCATATTCACAGAGATTCGAAATGCAATGTTAATTGTCATATATAATATTTATATATGATATTCCCATACATGAAAAAAAAAAAAAAAACATGACGTGTTGGTGATATATTTTGTATAGGCTATAGATTAAAATAGTCTAACATAGGCTGTATAAAATAAAATGACACAACCTTGTCTCTTTTTATTTTATTGACCACGAATAGCCATTATTAAAGTATAAGCTTAAAAAGTATAAGTAGTATAAGTATAAGAAGCTATATAAGTCAAGAAATAAGGCAAGTTAAAAGATTCAGTCAAACATACGTTTCAACGTTACAGTTAAATAGCCTAAATATATAGTTATGAAACTTCACTTTTCCCCTCAGCCAAAACGATTTTCCAGGGAACAAATCATAGAATAATGAGACCAAAGATCGCCTGTCTGATATACACAAGCCGATTTATAGTTCATGTTTAACCACTAGACACAGAGCCCGCGGGAAACGCAAAAATGACTAGCCGGGGCAAGGCTGTTGCACATGAGCGCTGAGCACCCGCTGCCCTGTGATCACCTGGAACGCCGAAAACGTCAGATCAATTTTTTTAAATAGGCGCTATTTTTAATAATAATAATAATAATTAATAATAATAATAATTCGTTACATTTATATAGCGCTTTTCTGGACACTCAAAGCGCTTCACATAGAAGGGGGGGGGGGATCTCCTCAACCACCACCAATGTGCAGCATCCACCTGGATGATGCGACGGCAGCCATATTGCGCCAGAACACTCACCACACACCAGCTTACTGGTGGAGAGGAAATTTTATAAATAAACCACAGATTTGAGCTTTAAACAACTATATTGTCGACTGAAAAACTCTTAAAACTACATTTCGTGACCCAATAACACAAACATTTTTGAAAAATTCTTCACCACACCGGCATCCTTTATCTTCGGAGTTTCCGCTCCCGAACAGCACCATAGCAACCGTTCTCCCCTACAAGGATTCTGGGTAATATCCTATAGCAAAGTGAGGTCTGATGCGCACTTACGAAAAGGGTGCATTAAGTGCCCTTTTGATTACCCCTGGAGAACACTATTAGAGGATTGGGACACCCTACGGTATTGCACCCCTTAGCGAGAACGCGCATTGAGGGGCACAAGGGCGCAAGTGCGGATATTGGGACAGGGCCTCAGTACTTTAAAGGTGGAATACCTAAGATTTTTGCATTAAAATATCCCAAAATCACAAGGCCAGTGTTATATATTTAGTTAAGATGATAACTTACAATATTCCAAATGTTTCAAACAATGTTTAAATCGCGAGAAAATTTATATTTTAACCAAAGGAAACGGGGCGTGTGAGCAGGGGTGAGCTGGGAGTCGCCAGTCAATTGCGTCATATCCACGTTACCTCGGTTTCCGCTCGTAATACGTGTAGTCCTGGACAAATGCGGAAGTTGTAGTTGTGCGTTAGCGTCTATCAAGCAACAAACGTCAGCTTGTTTCGTGCATTTGTTATGGAATGGAGCACAATTATTCTTTTCATTTATTCTCGGAATGTGAACTGTTGGCTGTAAAGGGGGTCGCACACCGGACGAGAAGCGCCGCGCCACGTTTAGGACAACTTCACAGTAACTTTATCGAACACCGGACGCGCACTTTCTCATCAGTGTATGGACAGAAATATTGTTATGTTTAATGACATGAAATGAAGATAATGTCTGTTCTATGTTATGATTGTACTGTACAATTAAATACAATCGTTGCCGAGTCTGCATTCTGAAAACTTTACCTCAGAGCATCCGTTCACTGAATGAATTGAGAATCTCACCGGAAAAATCTAATAACATCAGCTATTGTTATTCAAGCAGCTGATTTCTGTAAATGAATGCAAAACTAAATGCATATTGCAGCATAGGGCGAAGTCAGGATCCATTAGCAACGATTTGAGACAAAAATAAGTCACTTCGTCCAGTGACTCGTACAGTAACATCTGTGATAACTAATTTACTTTTAAACCTGACTTTTCTTGCGGTTATTTCAGTTTAATGAAAAACAAGCATGTCATTTAACGCAACATTTATAGAAATCGAACTTTACCACATTCATGACAACTAATTTTCGATTCCCGTCTGACTGATTTATCCACGGTGGAGTTGAAAACAACAGTTCCCATCATTCCGCGTTTCTCCACGTCGTCATCAAGCAAAGCCGGTGTTGTTGTTTTGAATGTAGCGCCCTCTAGCGGCATCTAAATCTTAGGTATTCCACCTTTAACGAACTCCTCCTAGGGATTTAGTCGGATCGACTTCAAATTTCTGCTCTGCCTTCTAAAGGCATTGACGATGTAAAGTTGTGCTATCTGCACGTTTTCGTCAATGGGCGTGTCTGTGGCGTCGATGATTCGCCATGAAACAGGAAAATGTAGTAACTTGGCTGTAAATGCCCAGATCTGCACCAAATTGAACACATTTGACAAGAGTCCCGCCCTGAACAAATCTACATGCCGACATTTACCCACAGTCATAGCGCCACCTGCTGGCAACAGGAAGTTACTTTTAACGAAGCAGCCCCCGCCACATGTTGGACCGACATGTACGAAATTTCTGTGGTACATCTACCATGTCCAGTCGCACAGAAAAGTCTCTTGGAGCAATGCCCTAAACTCAACAGGAAGTCGGCCATTCCTAATTTTACCGCCATTTTTGGATGATTTACTCATTACGCACTTTAACGAACTCCTCCTAGGGATTTAGTCGGATCGACTTCAAATTTCTGCTGTGCCTTCTAAAGGCATTGATGATGTAAAGTTGTGCTAGCTGCGCGTTTTCGTCGATGGGCGTGTCCGTGGCGTCGATGATTCGACATGAAAGAGGAAGTTGTAGTAACTTGGCTGTAAATGCCCAGATCTGCACGGAATTTGACACATTTGATAAGAGTCCCGCCCTGAACAAATCTACATGCCGACATTCACCCATAGTCATAGCGCCACCTGCTGGCAACAGGAAGTGACCTTTAACGAAGCAGCCCCCGCCGCTTGTTTGACCGACATGTACGAAATTTCTGTGGTACATCTACCATGTCCAGACGCACAGAAAAGTCTCTTGGAGCGATGCCTTAAACTCAACAGGAAGTCGGCCATTTCTAATTTTACCGCTATTTTTGGATGATTTACTCATTACGTACTTTAACAAACTCCTCCTAGGAATTTAGTCAGATCGACTTCACATTTCTGCTGTGGCTTCTAAAGGCATTGACGATGTAAAGTTGTGCTACCTGCGCGTTTTCGTCGATGGGCGTGTCCGTGGCGTCGACGATTCGCCATGAAAGAGGAAGCTGTAGTAACTTGGCTGTAAATGCCCAGATCTGCACCAAATTCTACACATTTGACAAGAGTCCCGCCCTGAACAAATCTACATGCCGACATTCACCCTGAGTCATAGTGCCACCTAGTGGCAACAGGAAGTGACCTTTAACGAAGCAGCGAACCAAATTCACAGCCGCACCGGCTGAGCCGCAGAATATGCAACGCGGCCGCCTCACACCCCAACGCGCTACAGATGCGAGAGCCCGCCCATCGCTGTTTGCAGCTTTAATTAGGGCCCGAGCACTAACAGTGCGAGGACCCTATTGAAACTGTTAGGGTTATTTTTAGGACCCGAGCACTAACAGTGCGAGGACCCTATTGAAACTGTTAGAATTCATTTTAGGGCCCGAGCACTAACAGTGCGAGGACCCTATTGAAACTGTTAGGATTATATTTAGGGCCCGAGCACTAACAGTGCGAGGACCCTATTGAAACTGTTAGAATTATTATTTTTTTTCTTTTTTCTGCAAAGTAAGCGCCATTTTCGGGGCCGCAACATGCTCAAAAACTCACTAAATTTGGCACGCATGTCAGGACTGGTGAAAAATTTCGTATTTTGTGGGTTTCGCGGATGGGCGTGGCAAAATGGCACGCTAGCGCCACCTAGAAAATTGGAAAAAATTAGCCCCTCGTCCACGTGCAACCTACATGCACGAAATTGGGTGGGGACGTGTATCATATCAAGACGCACAAAAAAGCCTCAAGAACCCATACCATAAACTCGACAGGAAGTCCGCCATTTTGAATTTGGCGGCCATTTTTGGACGATTTACACACTCTGTACTTTAACGAACTCCTCCTAGGGATTTAGTCGGATCGACTTCAAATTTCTGCAGTGCCTTCTAGGGCTGGGCGATATGACGATATATATCGTTACCGCGATAGAAAACGTCAGGCGTAACAGATTTTTTTATTCCGTGTATACCGCGAAATGCAAATAAGGGGGCGTGGTTAACTCCCGTGCAGCGCGCGTGAGACTGATGCTGAGATTTGTCAAAGAAACATGGAGAAAGCAGATCAAGAGGATCCACAAAGGAATTACATTTTCTAAAGGATTGTTGTTAACGTGATATGTTCGGGGGGAAAGGCAGCCGTCAACTTGAGCAGAGCAGCAGCATCCAGGCTACAGTTTAGAGGAGTGCACGTTCGCAACAGGGAAAGCATGAAGTTACTTGATAACAACATTTCATAGGCTATATCAATATCATTACGAGAAATAACCTTAAATAATGTATAGTTATCCGCATCTTTCCTTCTCTTATGTATAGTTACTTTTTAAACATGAAAATCGCATTCAGCATGAATGAACATCCTGCTTGTTAAAACGAATGTATAATCCTGTTTCTGAGGCAAAATTACTAAATATGCAGCGCGAGTTATATATATATTTTTAACTCCAAACAATTGCCTACTGGACCAGTTGATAAAATCTCCCTTTGATTCGATCCGTGATTACAACTTCACTCTCAAATTAATCGATCGCATTTTGTTGATGTAAAAGACGCGCGCGTGCACAACCACTGAGAGGGAGCACGCGGTGTTCGACGCACTGTTATACACCGCGTTCCAAATTATTATGCAAATGATATTTTACACTGATTTTCCTAAATAGTCAATGCAAATGACAGTCAGTATAATTTTCCAGTCACCAACCACTAGGGTATAAGTTGAATTTCATAGAACAAAACACCCAACGAAAACAGTATTTTTTGAAAAAATAAAAAACTCAAAATGCACTGTTCCAAATTATTATGCACAAAAGAGTTTGAAAACATTTTATTGGTTGTAAAGAACTGAAAATGGTAATATGATGAATTTGCAGCATTAGGAGGTCAAATTTAATGAAATCAAAAGCTATTTCAATCAAACTCATCTTAACAGGGCAAGTTACATGTTAACCTTGGACCCCTCGTTTGATATGACCTTCACAATTCCTGTATCCATTGAAGTTGGGAGTTTATGGAGATTTCTGCTTAAAAATCTTTTCACGATGTCAGAATAGCCTTCCAGAGGTCTTTTGCTTGAGGATGCTCCAAAGGTTCTCAATAGGGTTGAGGTCAGTGTGGGGGCCACTCCAAGAGTTTATCTCCTTTTTTGCCCATAGCAGCCAATAACACAGAATTATTTTTTGCTGCATGAGATGGTGCATTGTCATGAATGACAATAATTTTGCTACGGAAGGCATGGTTCTTCTTTTTGTACCATGGAAGAAAGTGAGAAGAAGAAAGTCAGAAACTCTGGATGCATTGCAGAGGGTATTTTCACACCTTCAGGGACACTAAAGGGACCTACCAGCTCTCTCCCCATGATTCCGACCCAAAACATGACTCCGCCTCCTCCTTGCTGACGTCGCAGCCTTATTGGGACATGGTGGCCATCCACCAACCATCCACTACTCCATCCATCTGCGCCATCCAGGGTTGCACGGCACTCATCAGTAAGCAAGACTATTTAAAAATTAGTCTTCATGTATTTCTGGGCCCACTGCAACGTTTCGGCTTGTAAGCATTGGTTAGGGGTGGCAGAATAGTAGGTTTATGTACAACTGCAAGCCCTGGAGGATCCTACACCTTGAGGTTTGCGGGACTCCAGAGGCCCCAGCATCTTCAAATACCTGTTTGCTGCTTTGTAATGGCATTATAGCAGTGCTCTCCTAAATCCGATGCATTTGTCTGGCAGTAACCTTCCTCATTATGCCTTTTTCTGTACAAACCCATCTGTACTCTGAATCAGCCACAAATCTCTTCACAGTACATTGATCATGCTTACATTTTCGTGAACTATCTAAAGTTTTCATACCTTGTCCAAGGCACTGCACTATTTAACTCTTTTCCGCAACAAAGAGATCCTTTTTCTTTCCCATATTGCTTGAAACCTGTGGCCTGCTTAATAATGTGGAACATCCTTCAGTTTTCCTTTAATTGGGCTCACCTTGCAAACTACTTATCAGAGGTGTCTGAGATTTTTTTCCGTGATCCAAAGAACTTGGAGACACAATACTATCCATGAGTTTGATTATAAAACTAAATATTACATTTTTATGACACTTATTTCCAATTTGCATAATAATTTGGAACGCGGTGTAAGGTGTGTATAATTTAAACTACTTAGTCAACACTAACAGTAGCTGCGGTTTGGTTTTCATATTGCTGATCTTCTTCTTGTCACTTCCGAACTGACGGGTTGCCAGATATAACAAAAAGAGCAAAACAAGCCCGTTAAAACAACAGTGTGTGCAGTCTCCGGTTGTGCAGGAATACCCTTCTCCGTTAAAAACACAGTATAATAAGCACATGTGGTAAAAAAAATATTATAATTATATTATATATATTATAATTATATTATAAACTGATTGATGAAGTAGGCTAAAGCAATGCATGAGATTGAAAAATGATTTAAAGTTGAAATGCACCTATGAGTTGTATTTAATATCAATCTGTTGTGGGAAGTTCATCTAAAAGTTTATGAGTGTTTTTTGTTTACTATATTTTTATATAAAAATAGTTTACCAAATAAATAAGTTACCAAATAAAATAAAAATAAAACAAGGTGGTGACATACTTTTCATTTCTAAAGTATTTGGGTTTATTTATTATACAAAGCCCTTTTTGTCTTTTTTTTTTTTTTTTTGAGGATAACTATATAAATAACTATATCGTGAAATATATCGTTACCGTGAAATAAAATTAGTCATATCGTGAAACACAATTTTGGTCATATCGCCCACCCCTAGTGCCTTCTAAAGGCATTGACGATGTAAAGTTGTGCTATCTGCGCGTTTTCGTCGATGGGCGTGTCCGTGGCGTCGATGATTCGCCATGAAACAGGAAGTTGTAGTAACTTGGCTGTAAATGCCCAGATCTGCACCAAATTTTACACATTTGACAAGAGTCCCACCCTGAACAAATCTACATGCTGACATTCACCCACAGTCATAGCGCCACCTGCTGGCAACAGGAAGTGACCTTAAACGAAGCAGCCCACGCCGCTTGTTTGACCAACATGTACGAAACTTCTGTGGTACATCTACTATGACCAGACGCACAAAAAAGCCTCTTGGAGCGATGCCCTAAACTTGACAGGAAGTCCGCCATTTTGAATTTGGAGGCCATTTTGGGACGATTTACACACTCCGTACTTTAACGAACTCCTCCTAGGGATTTAGTCGGATCAACTTCAAATTTCTGCTGTACCTTCTAAAGGCATTGACGATGTAAAGTTGTGCTATCTGTGCATTTTCGTCGATGGGCGTGTCCGTGGCGTCGATGATTCGCCATGAAACAGGAAGTTGTAGTAACTTGGCTGTAAATGCCCAGATCTGCACGAAATTTAACACATTTGACAAGAGTCCCGCCCTGAACAAATCTACATGCCGACATTCACCCACAGTCATAGCGCCACCTGCTGGCAACAGGAAGTGACTTTAAATAAAGCAGCCCCCGCTGCATGTTTGACCAACAAGTACGAAATTTCTGTGGTACATCTACCATGTCCAGACGCACAGAAAAGTCTCTTGGAGCGATGCACTAAACTCGACGGGAAGTCCGCCGTTTGGAATTTGGCGGCCACTTTGGGATGATTAACACACTCCGTACTTTAACAAACTCCTCCTAGGGATTTAGTCGGATCGACTTCAAATTTCTGCTGTACCTTCTAAAGGCATTGACGATGTAAAGTTGTGCTATCTGCGCATTTTCATCAATGGACGTGTCCGAGGCGTCGACGATTCTCCATGAAAAAGGAAGTTGTTGTAACTTCAGTGTACATCCTCAGACCTGCACAAAACTTTATACCTTTTACAACAGTCCCACCCTGAACACATGTACATGACAAAATTAGCCCACAGTCATAGCGCCACCTGCTGGCAACAAGAAGTGACCTTTAACGAAGCAGCCCCGGCCGCATGTACACAGCTGAGCTTCAGAATATGCAGCGCGGCCGCCTCACAGCCCGACGCGCTACAGGTGCGAGGGCCCGCCCATTGCTGCTTGCAGCTTTAATTTTCACTGTTTTTTGAAATGCCCGCATTAACAATATCGTGCATAATATTCATTACCGCGATTTATTGCATTACCGAATAGCGGCACGTCTACATTGCACTAATAATGACTAAGAACAAATTAAAGAAGAAAGGAAAATAAATGTTTGCTACTAACTTCACCATGATGGTATGCAGACATCTCAGCCACGGATCCGGCCAGCTGGGCCACCTTAACCTCCCTTTTATCATTCCTCTTCAAACAGGTGAACAACACCTTCCTCTGGCCTGGCTTCAGACCTTCATACAGCAGATGAAAGTAGACTTGATATTTAGAAGCCCAGTTAAATTACAGGCAAGCAGCATTAGGAAATTTCATTATTACTTCGGTCAAACATAATCCACACACACACATTATATACACAAATAATTATTACACACACACACACACACACAAAACCAACAACATTTATTTACTCAGCTAGGAAGAGAAACCCAGAGTTTAACATGTTAAAAACATAAATCAAGTTACACACCATCAACAAGCGATGGAATCGAACGCTCATTGTCAGAATTGGAGAAGAGGATGAGTTCTTTATTGATGAAGTCATTGTAGGAAAGGTGTCGTGTTGTTGTGCCGTACAGGTATTGCTGTGAAAAGAAAACAAAGATGTGCACAATGAAAGATCAGAAATTTATTCATTTTTTAACAGTAGTGAGTTTCAAACACCTTGAAAAAAATCTTGACACTTTTAAAGGGGTGGTTGATTGCGATTTCATATTTTTCATTTTAATTAGTGTGTAATGTTGCTGTTGGTGCATGAACATTATCTGCAAAGTTGCAGCACTGGATACAACAATGGATACAATTTATGTTTCATTATGTTCCTGAAAATTACAATCATAATTTAGCTCTCTGTGTTGCGCATTTTACGAAAGACAGCTTCCAGAATCTCCACGAATTCAATGCCGGATTCAACAAGAACCTGTTACTAAAACTTGAAGCAGTTCCAAGCAGTTGTTGGGCCACAACCTGTAAGTAGGCTAAATAATTTTAAATCTATTTGCATGTATAATTTCAGACATAATGTTTTAGTCTTATCAAATGCCAGCGCTGGCTTTATAGCCACTTAGTTATGCTATTTTGTGTCTACGACAAACGCGTACAAACATTTTGGACCTGAATTTGTACATGTACTAATTTTGTAAATGTATTTTTCATGTATATATATACTTTTACAACGTTATTTTTCGATTTGATCAAGAACGTAAACCAATGCCAGCGCTGTTTGTGTATATAGTAGCCAGTCAGTTCGACAAACAATTTTAAAATAATAGTATAATAGTTGCAAGTTGTGGTTATTAACCCTCTACTATACACATTAATAGGGAGGATTATGAAACCAAAGTTTTTGTTCGATTGATAACAATCTGGTGTAGTGACAAGTCTAATTAGTTAATGGAATTCATAGCTGATATAAAAATTTGGATGACTAGTAATTTCTATTACCTATTTACTAAAATCCCTAATTCTGTTTCTAATGATTGGACCAAAAACCTCTGCAAGTACTAACCTAGAATACTGCCTAACAATCGATGGCTGTTCTTTCAAGTTTTCGTCGTCGGTTAGGAACTAGGGATGTAAACAGTTAATCGATTATTATTGATTAATTGTCGATAAGAATTTACTTGATTAAATTAAATTGGTCAGGTCGACGCAGCAGCAAAACATCCCTGTGCGTCGCGCGTATTCCGCGTCCTGTCTGAAAGTCTCAAGCTGCAAGCTGAATGCGTGAGAGTAGGCAGCCCTGCGGGGATAAATCGTCGTGAGCGTTCCGCCATGCTTCTACTCCATGTGAGGATTGTTTGACTAGTGCACACTGTCGCATGCACACAGCTGTGCTTATGTGGGCATTGTTTACATCAGAGTGCGCACGTGTTTTGCGCAGCATATACGCAGTGTTTGAGCGGCTGATGGAAAATAAGTTAATGCACGCTCTAAAAGTATTATTTTTCACGGTATTTTGAAGAGCCCGCGATAACAATATCGTGCATATTCATTACCGCGATGTATCGCATTACCGATTATCGGCACATGTCTAATTTCATCACGACCAGATGAAAACACTAACTCATCTAAAATGACAGAGTGTCTCAAAGATATAAAATGCTGGATGACGTGTAATTTCCTGCTATTAAATTCAGATAAAACGGAGGTATTACTTATTGGTCAAAAAACTACTCACAAAACCTCTTACAATACAACTTTAATATAGACGGGTGTCCTGTTACTTTATCCACTACAGTAAAAGACCTGGGTGTTATACTAGACCGCAACTTGTCTTCGAAAATCATATTTCATATGTTACAAGAACAGCCTTTTTCCACCTTAGAAACATTGCTAAGCTACGTAACATGCTATCTATTTCTGATGCAGAAAAATTAGTTCACGCATTCATGACCTCGAGACTAGATTACTGTAATGCTTTACTAGCCGGTTGTCCTGCATCCTCAATAAACAAGCTACAGTTAGTAAAAAATGTAGCTGCTAGAGTTCTTACTAGGTCACGAAATTATGATCATAAAACAGATTTTATCATCTCTACACTGGTTACCTATTAAGTTCCGTATCAACTACAAAATACTACTACTGACCTATAAAGCCCTAAATGGTTTAGCTCCTATGTACTTAACGGACCTTCTTTCGCCCTACAATCCACCGCGTTCCTTAAGATCACTAAATTCAAGGCTTCTGGTCATTCCTAGGATATCTAAGTCCACTAAAGGAGGGAGGGCGTTCTCGCATTTAGCTCCAAAACTCTGGAATAGCCTTCCCGATACGGTCCGAGGCTCTGACTCGCTGACACAGTTTAAAACTAGATTAAAGACGCATCTCTTTAGTCAAGCATTCACATAATGCTTACCTTTTAGTCCTCTGTTATGCCATACGGAACCGTTTGCCACTGAAACTGCTTAACGCACCAGTGGGGCTCGACAGCCTTTTAGACAAACGGGTCGGCGTGTATGGTTGGGTTGGGGAGAGTTTGGGTTGCAGAGAGTTTGTGAGATAGTTGTTTTCTAACACCAACTCCCGTATAATGGAAATCATTATGAATATCAGCTATGCTAATTATTTCCCAGCTGCCTTTCTGCTGTTATCTCGGGATGCTTGTCCCGAGAAAAATGGCGTTCGTCAGGTCCAGTTTTGTATCCAGCCTCTCACGGGGATTTCGGATGCCCCAACGCCTGTGATGAGAAGACCAACGCCTGTGAAGAGACGACTCAACGCCTGCGATATGTTATGGCGCCGTTTTATACATAAACAATATTTATATTTAATATTTATATATAAACAATATGAATGTAAGCCAGAGGAGAACTGGCCCCCGACTGAGCCTGGGTTCTCCCAAGGTTTTTTCTCCATCCAATCTGATGGAGTTTTGGTTCATTGCCACTGTCGCCTTGCTTTTGGCTTGCTTAGTTGGGGTTATAATATTTAACAATATTATTGATCTGTGTTTTACTACTTTCATGTTATCACTGTGAAGCTGCTTTGATACAATATGTATTGTGAAAAGCGCTATATAAATAAATGTGACTTGACTTAGTGCAAATATACGCTCCGTTATCAAAATTGTAAAAAAAATGAATTTTTTTTCTTCCCCTTGCTTGGGCCCCAAGTGTGCATGGCGAACTTGCAATGCATAAGTTTTATCAGACCGGCCCTCGCGGCCTCAAAACACTACCGGCCCACCAGGGAAACTCCCGACTCTCCCTATTGCCACTCCGCCCCTGGATGGAGGACCTGTGCCTACACAACGACCAAAACATATCCCTGTAGTGTCACCATAGATTGTGTCAACTAGACTCTCCCATGTGAAGGCCACATCGACACGACAGCCATCAGCACTAGGGGTGTAACGATTCACTCGTTTTCTCGATGCATCGATTATAAATCCTGACGATGCATATGCATCGATCCTGAAACATGTATTTTGAATCGTGAATCATTTATTCACGTGAATAATCGATTTAAAAGGCTAAGAATAGAATTAATCGCGATTTTATAGCGATTCAGTGGTTTAAAATATATAAACACAACCTTAAAGTGTTCCTGGTACAAGCTGCCTCATGCATTGGCCGTGAATTCAAGGCGAAAACCCCATTCTCCGTCATCCGACGTAACGTCTACGTTCCCTACTCAGGGAACGAGGGTTACATACGTAACCGAGACGTTTTCTCCATAATGGCTATAGACCATTTCACAAGATGTAAACAACACTGGTCCAGAAGCACTTCCTGTTTCAGTTTGTAACTTCTTTATGCTGTTTGTTTTCTTTATTTCACATGTAAAGAAAACATCTTAAAGATGTTTGTTTAATTTTTTGATTCAGTTTTAAATGTTCTGTTGGTTGTATTTTATCCCAGCTTTTATGTAGTGTTAAAAAACTGAAACAGGAAGTGCTTCTGGACCAGTGTTGTTTACATCTTGTGAAATGGTCTATATAAATGAACTAAATTTATAACTTTTTTATAGCTTAAACATCACTGAACTTACTTAAGCTGGACTGTGATGCTATTTTCTTCTGGAAACAACCATTATTTTCCTGTAATCTCTGTAAAGCTGCTTTGAAACATTGTATTTTTTTTTTTTTTTGAATTGTAAAAGAACTATAGAAATAAATGTGACTTGACTACTCACGGTTAAATTATGCATATAAATATTTTTTTTTCCATATCGCCTAACCCAAAGCAGTTTGACTGAAAAGTTAAAGTCATGCCATAATACATTCACACACAGGGTGGCTACAGGTATAAACTATTTAAATTTAAGACTTTTTAAGACTTTTTAATACCACTTCTAAATTAAATTTAAGACCAAACTTACGATGGATATATAAATTAAAACTGAAAATATACAGTAATATTTCCAAGTAAACACACTGTCTGTTCAAAAATATGGTGAAATGACAATAACAATTGTCAATTGCGTAATATAGAAGGCATTTTTATAAATGTCTTAAGCCTTGTATGTTTTAAATAATAAAGTATATTAACCCTCTGATGGTCTTCAAAAAAAGTAACAATTCTGGTCTTCGGGGTCTACTGGACCCCAGACAATATTATTTAATTTTGTAACAGAATAGTATTTTTTTTTTTTTAACAAATATAATTTTACTATGTTTAGGAATGTTTCTACTCAACATTTGTGTAGTTTTTGGAGGATTTATGATTTTTTTTTTTTTATTTCTATAAATAAATAAATAAGTATTTATTTAAATAGCATTTTATGTTAAATAAACTTTATAAAAGACCCAGATTTCTAACTTTCATTCCTGGGGATACCATGGATAATTTTACAAGGTTGAATGTAAGATTTTTGCCTAATTTTCTGGAAAAAACAGGTTAAAATTTGTAATAAGTCACCTTATCCACTAGATGGCTATAGAGCTCCAATAGATGGCTATAGAGCTCCACTAGGCCTATAAACTATTTGAATTACTGAAAGATATAGTTTCTAAAGTTGGATTCAGTTGGATTCATATCTAAATATTATAAAATCACAATTATAACAAAAATAAAATACTTTTTGTCAAAGTTTAGCATTTGTTTTTGTACTGAAAAAACAAGAGTTTTTCAATAATGTTACATTAAGATTTTATCATTTATTTCAACTGAACAGCAATAACAAATTAGCAAATAAAGCAGTAAAAATAAAATATTTGTAAAAAAAAAGTAAATTGGGAAGAAAATCGAACAATTAGGAACAATAATTTGGAACAATAGAACAGTTGGTCTCATCTCTTTTATCTTTTTTATAGCCTTACAAATGTATTCCTGTGTGTGTGTGTGTGTGTGTGCACATTTTCAATGTGTCTTAGTGTTACCAATTTATTTTTGTGGTGGTTCTGCATTTTAGAGTATTTTATTTTACAAATGATAAGCGAACAGTTTTTATAGTCTGTATGTATTCCTGTATATTGTATTCCTCTATATGTGTGTGTTTGTGTGTGTGTGCATGTGTGTGAGCATGATAATTTTGGATTGTGGATGTTTTTTGCATTGTTGGAAGTCTGCCACTTAATTTCTGTCATTTCTGTCTGTGTTCTGCATTATTTCTGATTTTGATGATGAATTTTGTCTATTTTGAGTCCAATGATAAATAAATATTTATTTATTAATTTATAGATATTTAAAAAAAAAAACATAAATCCTCCAAAAACTGCACAAATGTTGAGTAAAAACATTAATAAACAGTAAAATAATAGTTGTATAAAAAAAAAAAAACTATTGTTCTGTTACAAAATTAAATGGTATTTTTTGGGGTCCAATGGACCCCGAAGACCACGAGTGTGACTATTTTTGTCACGCCTACATAAAAACATATAGAATTCCAGTTTAATTATTTTTTTTGTAGATCTTGACAGTGTTGAGAGCCGTAGGAAGTTTCATACCATTTGGAAAAAGAGAACATTTTTTTTAATTCAAGCAAAAGTCATTTGGGGTCTAGCAGACCCCGAAGACAATCAGAAGGTTAATAAAGGCGTAGATTTAATTTACTAATAAAGGCATATAACCAGTTTATTTATAGTGTACTAATAGTTTCATATAATTTGTTTGTTAATTAAACAAATAAAAAGATTAAAAAAAAGACTGAGATATGTTTGGTTATTGTACCATTTAATTAATAAATTAAAATTAATTTGCTATATTTCAGATCAATATATTTATTTTCCTTAATTTTAATTAATCCTAACTTTATTCTCATCATAAGAATTATAAATAATTGATTTCTATATTAAATAATACTACAAACACTTAAAAATAAACAGCTTAGTGCCCTGTTTTGAGGACAAGAAATGAAAACCAATGCGATATGATGAATGTCCAAAAGATGGACCTCTGTAACAGCCACCTAGTGTTTAGTAGTGTTCATGACATGTTGATATGCCTTTAAGATGACTTCTTCTATGGCGTTCTTTATTGTATGCGTGATGTTGTAATGTGAGCGCACACGCTCAGTGAGAGTGAGAATACTTGCGGAAAGAGGAAGATGACCGATCTATCGCGGGTTTGTTTTATTATAATGCGTTTACTTCCACTTTGATTTGTAGCGTTTTACAGAGTGTTTTCTTTAACCTGTTAACATCTGCTCTTTCGACATGTATATGAAGAGTGTGCTTAACTGAAAGAAAGCAACTATAAAAGGACTCGTGAAACTACCAGTTCGTTTGTACATTCTTTCCTATTCTTCATCAGGGCAGACTTCAAACTCTGACAGACGTTACAACACACAGACAGGGGTTGGATAAATATGTTTTGCTTTTAAAACTGTGTTTTAATGCGAGTATAGGCCTACACAAATATAAGTAAACACTTTGCAGACTGAATGTTGTCCTGTAAGAACAAAATGATGGATGTTTTTCATGACTCCACTGTTTGATCGCACCCGGGTTTCTCTAACACACACACAGGTTACGTTACCTTGTAGAAACTATTCGACCTGGCTGGCAGAACGATTGCCTTTGCCTGCATCTTTGCGGTGACATGACAAATATATTTAAGACCTATCCAATCTGAATTTAAGACAATTTAGTACTTTTTAAGGCCTTATTTTTATGAAAATTGATTTAAGACTTTTTAAGACTTTTTAATGACCTGCGGCCACCCTGACACTTGTTTTGTGTGAGCAGGTCCTAATAATATGTTTCTCTACTTATAAAGACAGTATTAAGAGTGTTATGTTTATCATTAGAAACATTTCTCTTTCATTTGAGCAGTAGTGTGTAACTGACAGCGGTACCTCAGGCAGTCCATGTATCCTCCTCTGCCGCCTGTCTTCCATGAAATTAGTAAGCCACTCTTTCCTGTCATCCGTTTTCTTCTTACTGAAAGCCTGAGCAGAGATCACAGACAATGTCAACCAATATATCAAAGTTATATGCAATTAATATCTAAATAAATGTAATGTTGCACTAAACACAGTATTAAAAAGATCCAACATTATAATTGGGTGATGGACAAGTCAACCTCTGCTTCCTTAATGGAAGACGAGACGGCGAGATTGAGGAGATCCTCAAAGTATTCCTTCCACCGTCCTACGACATCCCCAGTTGAAGTCAACAGCTGCCCACCTTCACTGTAAACAGCGTTGGTAGGGCACTGCTTCCCTCTCCTGAGGCGCCAGACAGTTTGCCAGAATCTCTTCGAGATCACCCGATAGTCGATATAAACTTCAAGCGAAAAAAAACTAACCAGTGTAATGGCTGCATCATCTTCAGTGCCATTGTACTTGAACATAATTCGATGTCTTTCCATGTCAGCAAAATATTCCTTTGCTTCTTTGCTTGTGCTGGTACCCAAACCTGACAAAATAGTTAACATATAGTCAAGAATGCTGCTTGTTATTCGATGCAGACTTTTTCAAATAAACAGAAAACAAACCTTTATAGTACTTTATGTGCCAAGTTTTAAAATTGTCTGTGTGCTTCTTCCATTCTTCAAATTCTGGGATGCTGTAAAACGATACTGCCTGTTTGTTCTTATTGGCCTAAAGAGAAAGTTTTAGAAACACATATAAAAAAAAACCCTGATAAACTGAACTTTGTTGTTGTTGGATGATTATCATACCTTCACAATGGGTGTGATGAACTCCTCCAGGAAGGTGTGCTTCAGCAGAGATGGCCAGTTGTGATGGAAGAAGTTAATGAGAAGACCCTTGATGTGAGAGCCATCTTGATCCTGATAGTACACATAACAGAAATTATGCATAGAGGTTTAGGGAACTCATGAAAAACCTGCATGTATACTAAATAGAAAAGATCTGTTAAGCACATAAGCAAGTAAAGCACGTAATCACACCTGATCCGTCATGATCATAATCTTTCCGTAGCGTAAGCTCTTCAGGGACTCTGGATCTTCATAGCTCTTCTTGTACTGAAGACCCACAATTTTAATAATGTTGTTGATTTCCGCATTCTCCATTATCTACAGTCAAAGCAAGGGTCAACTATCAGTTAAAAAAAATCAGTCAAAACATACATGATTCTGTATAAACAAAAATGTTTAAAGTGGAATTTTGAACCAATGAAATTTAACTGGGGCATGACTATACAGTAGGGCTGCAACTAACGATTATTTTGATAATCGATTAATCTGTTGATAATTTTTTCGATTAATGGATGCTGTCCTCCAAACAATGTTTAATATAAAGCCTCTCTATATAGGCTATGCTTTACATTGTAAGAAAAAAAGGTTAAAATTCAAATATTTCATTCTAAACCTAAAATCAACTGATTGCTTACTATTTTAAAGCAGAAATTAAAACGACTACATTAAAAATGATAATAAACAAAAATTAAAGCACAAAATCTTAACTTGTACAAGGCATGAAGAACACACATTCACTCGTCTGACTATGGTAAATATATTAATTATATTAATGAGCTATTCAGTAGGGGTGGGCATTCGATTGAATTTTCTTAGTCAATCGTCGGGGGAATTAATGATGGACTATCGATTAATCATTAAAATTTTATTAAAATCCCTCTCCTTGAACTGCCAGCTTAACGTGGTGGAGGGGTTTGAGTACCTGAACGACCCTAGGAGCTAAGTTGTCCAGGGCTATATGCCCCCTGGTAGGGTCTCCCAAGGAAAACAGGTCCTAGGTGACGGGTCAGACTACGAGTGGTTCAAAAACCTTCAAAAGCCTTATGAGTAAAATTAAATCGAGGACCGTGACGTCGCCCGGTATGGCACAGCCCCGACCTGTCCATGTTCTTCGGGATCAGCCCGAAGGAGCGACGTGGTGCCTTCCCGTGGGCTCACCAACTACAGGAAGAACCGTAAGGGGCCGGTGCTGAGAGGATCGGGTGGCAGTCGAAGGCGGGGGCCTCGACAACCCGATCCCTGGACACGGAAATTAGCTCTAGAGACGTGGAACGTCACCTCGCTGGCGGGGAAGGAGCCTGAGAGGTTGAGAGGTTCCGACCAGAGATAGTCGGGATCACCTCTACGCACGGCTTGGACTCTGGAACCACACTCCTTGAGAGAGGATGAACTCTTCACCACTCTGGAGTTGCCCATGGTGAGAGGGGACAGGCTGGTGTGGGTTTGCTTATAGCCCCCCAACTCAGCCGCCATGTGTTGGAGTTTACCCCGGTGAACGAGGGGCGGAGCTGTCAACTGATCACCACCTGGTGGTGAGTTGGATCCGATGGCGGAAGAGGAAGCTGGACTGACTCGGCAGACCCAAGCATACTGTAAGGCTCTGATGGGAGCGTTTGGCCGAGTCTCCTGTCAGAGAAATCTTCAACTCCCAGCTCCGGCGGAGCTTCGGCCGGATCCCGAAGGAGGCTGGAGATATTGACTCAGAGTGGACCATGTTCTCCACCTCCATTGTCGAAGCGGCTGCTCGGAGCTGTGGTCGTAAGGTCTCCGGTGCCTGATGAGACAGCAATCCCCGAACCCGGTGGTGGACACCGGAAGTAAAGGATGCCGTCAAGCTGAAGAAAGAGTTCAATCGGTCCTGGATGGCTTGTGGGACTCCTGAGGCAACTGACAGGTACCGGCAGGCCAAGCAGACTGCAGCCCGGGTGGTTGTGGAGGCAAAAACTCGGGCCTGGGAGGAGTTCGGTGAGGCCATGGAGAAGGACTATCGGGTGATCTCGAAGAGATTCTGGCAAACTGTCTGGCGCCTCAGGAGAGGGAAGCAGTGCCCTACCAACGCTGTTTACAGTGAAGGTGGGCAGCTGTTGACTTCAACTGGGGATGTCGTAGGACGGTGGAAGGAATACTTTGAGGATCTCCTCAATCCCGCCGTCTCGTCTTCCATTAAGGAAGCAGAGGTTGACTTGTCCATCACCCAAGCTGAAGTCACTGAGGTAGTCAAGAAACTCCTCGGTGGCAAGGCACCGGGGTGGATGAGATCCGCCATGAGTACCTCAAGTCTCTGGATGTTTAGAGGGGCTGTCTTGGCTGATACGCCTCTGCAGCATCGCATGGCGGTCGGGGACAGTGCCTCTGGGATGGCAGATCAGGGCGGTGTTCCCTCTTTTTAAGAAGGGGGACCGGAGGGTGTGTTCCTGTGTGTAGGGGCGGCAGTGGCTCAGTGGTTCATGTAGGTTGTATACAAACCGAAAGGTTGGTGGTTCAATCCCCGGTTCCACCTGACCAAGTGACTTGCTCATGGACCTTGTCCATTCTGCCTCAAGTGGAGGAGTTAAGTATATTGGGGTTTTGTTCACAAGTGAGGGAAGGATGGGAAATTCACAGATGGATCGATGCAGCTTCTGCACCAGGTCTGTTAGAAGCGCTTATAAATATAAAGCATTCTCATGTACCTTTGTCGATATTGTACTTCAACATTGCATTCTTTTCTCTTATTTTCTAGTATGGTTTGTCTTTCCGTGTCAAGATTCATGCAGCTTACCTGCTTGTGTGTGGCCTCCCTCACATTGAGGATCTTTCCCCTGAGCGGAAACACCCCATATCGATCTCGCCCGATCACTCCTAAACCGGACACAGCCAGAGACTTGGCTGAATCTCCCTCAGTCAGGATCAGAGTGCAATCTGAAGAATGTTTCCCCCCTACATTACAGAGCAAGTGTTACTCACAGGTGAATCAAACATTTTAAACAGCACTTTCATATTTACTGTTCTTTAAGTAATCTGCCAAGCAAAGTAGTTGGTACAATATGCAATACTGAGAAAAACTGCATATACCAAAAGTCCAACAGCTGTCATTTGTTTTGTTTTTTATTGTAACATTATTTTTGACTATTAAACACATTTTCTGCACCACTTCTCTTTAATATATCATTCTCATTACTGTATATAGGTAATGTAAGTATATAGTGTAAATAGTGTGTTTAGACCAATGCCATGAATGAAAATTATATTTCACTCTCTGAGAGTAGGTATTGCTTATGGAAAAGCAGAATTAAACAAAGGCAGTGGTATAATATTCTTTATTTTATCAATATGATGATATACATTATTTATTTTAATTATTTTTCATTTTTAATAATATTCTTGTATACTTAATTTGCTTTAACTGATATGTGCTGTAACTGATACCTACAGCAACTTTCCATTTCTGACACTCACTTTCATAAAGAGGAAAGGAAGTCAAAAAGTTTTTACATTTTCCTCAAGGCGTAATGGAAAAGATCTTAGAACATCTCTCCACTAGAGTTGCCCAATTGATTGATTCAAACACCCATGTGATTTTATTTCTAAATGACAACGATTCACCCGTGTCTATTAAATCTTTGACAAAAATTTACATATTTGGTTTTAAAAAACCAGACACATTTTCGATTTTCGAAGTATATTGCCTACAAAAACGACTCGATTGGGACTACAGCTGGGTTTTAGATGTCACTAACCCACACATTTGCATCAACCCCTCCCTCCGGAAAATGCAAAAAAGGGCATGCGCATATGCCTCTAGCTCTCTGTGCTGCGCATTTTCTAGCTCTCTGTGCTGCGCATTTTACGGAAGACAGCTTCCAGAATCTCCACGAGTTCTGGCACCGCCGTCTCAACTGTACAACGCGACGTATAGCCTACACATCACACGTTAATGAACAGGTACGGGACACTGCAATTCACAAAAGTTCATTATTTGCATAAGCCTTGCCAGTTAAACATTTAATTCACGCGCTAATGCGCTGTTCTAACGTGCGCTTTCCTGACCACATACCACGACACTCACAGGAACTAGAAGCCTGTCAAACAGCGCCTGAAAACTGGACTAAGTTATCTTTCGAGTATTATTATGCTAATACTGTTAAATACACACAATGTTTACATAAACAGGCTATGTCTAAAGTGAAAGCAAACATTTGAGAGAATATCTGGTGTAATATGCGTCTATATTAAACGCGTTGCGTGCTGGTCTAAAAGCAACAGGAATAAATAGTAGCCTACTGCCGCTTGTCCTTAAAGGGATAGTTCACACAAAAAAAAAACAAAAAAAAAATATCTGTCATTATTTACTCACTCTAATGTTGTTCCAAACCTGTATTCATTTCTTTCTTGTGCTGAACACAAAAGAAGATTTTTTTTAATGTGGGTAACCAAACAGTTGCTGGTCCCCATTAACTTCCTGGAGAGAACCTATAAAAAAGTAGGGGGACCAGCAACTGTTCGGTTACCCACATTATTCAAAATAACTTTTATTTTCAACAGAAGAAAGAAACTTATTCAGGTTTAAAACATCTTGAGAGAGTAAATTGAGACCATTTTCATTTTTGAGGGAACTATCCCTAAAAAACACAAGGAGAAAATCACTCTGACTGAGAACTTTAAAAGTAGCTTTAATAAGAATCAATAATTTATTCAGTGAAGTCTATGTAGTGTTTTAATTTCATATTTGTTAATTTAATCACTTTCTTCAATGCTACTGCTAAATACACCTACCGCATCTGAAAAAATAACGCACTATTTATTTAATTTGAATATTAATTTGTGTAATGTTTATCTTGTCTTATTTTTTTAATAACAAAGAAAATAATGACAAAGATTTTTATCTTCACCACTGGCCTAAATGTATGCCTTTCTTTTTTCTTTTGTTACCTAAGGCTTTGTTTATAACACAGGGACATTAGTTTGGCTGTAATGAACAGCCACTTGCAAAATATTAAAACCAACTTGAAAAAGAATCGTGATAAAAAATCGTGATCGTGATTTTCCTAAAAAAATCGTGATATGATATTTTTGCCATATCGCCCACCCCTAACATGCACGTTTCGCCCGTAAAGGTAATGGGCGCTAAACCTTCCGGACAACGTGAGCGACAGTTCAGCCAATCACAACACCGGGACAAACTAACCAATCTGAGCCCACTGCCCGTTTCTGAGGGAGTGGTTTCATAGACTCAGGAAGTGAACCGCTCGTTCAAGGACAGAGGAGAGCTCGGCTGACAATGAAGGTGATGTTTATGAAAAATAAGACTTTTTAAAAAAGAAAAACCACGAATACATGTTATATTGCACCCCATAAACACAATCATGCAAAGAAAAAAAGCAGTCAACCCCCCCCCCCCCCCCCTTTAATCTGTAGGGATTGCCATAAACAGGTTGCATTAAGAAATGGAAGTACATCAAATCTCCTCCAAAATTTACAACAGCACCATAAACTGCAGTGTGAAGAAGAGTGTGTTAAACTTTACAGGTCAAAAAGACTTTTGCCCTAAAACAAAGTGCATTGCAAACTTCATTTACCAATTGTGTGCCTTATGAACTAAAAACTGAACATTTAGCCTACTTCATAGAAAAGATATATAACATACCAAGATATATAACATATCAGTTTAAAAATACGATTTGGACCATGTTCTGCTCATTAGGACCATATCGTTAAGCCCTAATGAGCAGAACATGATCTTTAAATTCTGCTGATATGGCTGTGGGCAGCAGAAAGGGGCTTTATCTGTCATGAACTCACCAGCATCATTGGCATCATCTAGTTTGGGAATTCCTTTAATCTTGCTGTGTTTGACAGAGGAGCATTTCTTGTTGAGCTGTGTCTGAGCCTTAAACTTCACCCAGTTCAGAATGCTCTCCACAATACCACAATTTGTGGCCTATGATGGGACAAATAACTCAGATATTACCACAACTCAATGGTTATTGAAGTCGGCATTAAACCAAATATTCCCAATTGATTTTCTTAATACATGTTACGTGTTGTCTTGTGCAAAACTCATTGGTTGCAACTTCAGTTTCATGCAGAGTTCAATTCATGCGATTATTTTTATGTCCAGAAGCTTTTGTTAATGAAAGTCTACAGGGAACTACACTAACCTTTTCCACTGGTGGCACTTGTGCTACTAACTTTTTCATTTACTGGCGCAAAACATGATTTGGTCACGCAAATTATTTATAGTAAGCCGCTCTCTGGATAATAATGAATAATAATGAAACTGTACTGCATTAGGTGTGGAACGGTACAGAAGTCACGGTTGGGTTCATACCTTGGTTCAGACATTCAGACGGTTCAGTACGATTTCGGTACAATGGAGTGAAAAGCAAAACAAAAATGCAGAAGGCATTTTTATAAATCTCTTAAGCCTCGTATTTTAAGTTGTTTAAGTTTTATTAATAATGGCATAGAACCAGTTTATTTGTAGTGCACTGACAATAGTTTTATATAATTAGTTTATTAATTAAATTAATAAAAAGACAAATGACCTTGTTTGGTAATTGTACTTGAATGAATGTAAAATTCATTTGCTATATTTCAGATCAATATATTTGTTTTCCTTAATTTTAATTAACCCTTTATTCTCAACTGAATTATAAATAAATGATTTCCGTATAAAATAATTACCATTAAAACACATTTGATTATCTTTTTTAATCAATGTAGAATAATGGGCGCAAGACTATAGACGAATCCGACGAGCGTTCTGTGTAGGCTGCCATCTTGTGGCGACGCCATTACTGAGCTGTTACACAGGCATATAGACATATGCACCGGTATGTAAACAAACCTCGGTGATAACGCGAACTCACCCTCGATGACCTGTGTTTGATCTGTGACTGCAGTGGCCTCCAGTCACAGATAAAGGTGCAAACGATCTTACAGATTAACGTTATTTATGAAAATAGCTTGGCAAGCTAGCTAGGCTAACGTTTGCTAACGAGGAAACTATAAAAAGATCTGTCCATTTGGCAACAATAAATAAATAAATGAATGAAATCAAATAAACAAATTCATGTTTTTCATTTGTGTCCATTATTTATCTCATTTTCACATTGCAACAGGCAAGGGTAAGGTAACGTTACAGCTAGAAAGTATACATAATATCGACCAATTAGTGTTTTTAAACCATGGAAAGAGGTCAATATAACAGCAGGAAAACAATTATGTCACATAACGTTACATTTAGCTCAGGAAAGCCATTTAATGACCATAGCATGTTAATTGGCTTTATGCCCAGCTAAACTACTTCCTGAACTTCAGCCAGCTCCTTGTTTCCTGTCTGCCATTATTGGCCAAATTGATTAATCCAGGTGTGCCTGACCTCAGTAGTCATGGCAACAATAATCAGACACACCTGAATTAATCAATTTGGCCAATAATGGCAGACAGGAAACAAGGAGCTGGCTGAAGTTCAGGAAGTAGTGCAGCTGGGCATAAAGCCAATTGAATAGAAAAAACAGCAAGAGAGGAGATTTTGCTGATCACTATATCACATATTTATTTTTTTTTTTTTTACTCATGTCATTAAATAATTGTTATTATACGCGAATGTCCACGTCTTGTACTCGCCCAGGAAATCTGTAAACCGTACGGCACCAGACAGGGGCAGTTGACCCGGGGTATTCATGTTTTCTCATCAAAATTTAAATTTTACTGCCACCATTGAAACAATTTATAACGGAAACTGTTTACCCACTCGACATTATACAAGGGGTAACGTTGTAACGTTAGTGACGGTCGTAAATCGCGGGCTGTTTATTCCAGTGGACGCAAGTTGCAACTAAAACAATAGGAGGCAATGGCGCAACGCTACCCAGCAACAGCTCAGTAATGGCGCCCCGCTTACTTCCGGTAGTTTCGCCGGATTCGTCTATAGACCATTTCACAAGATGTAAACAACACTGGCCCAGAAGCACTTCCTGTTTCAGTTTTTTAACACTACATAAAAGCTGGGATAAAATACAACCAACAGAACATTTAAAACTGAATCAAAAAGTTAAACAAACATCTTTAAGATGTTTTCTTTACATGTGAAATAAAGAAAACAGTTACAAACTGAAACAGGAAGTGCTTCTGGACCAGTGTTGTTTACATCTTGTGAAATGGTCTATTGGCAAACTGTGATGACAATAAAATGATAGCTTATATCTCTGGTTGTTGTTTCTGTTCCACAACATTTTGTATGTCATGTTTGGGGTGTGGGATGAAGAGAGGGTATTTTCAGTAATTATTTAATAAAACATTATTTAATTTATCTTCAGTGTGTAGTATTAGCCAATCAGGTGTCTTGACGCGAATCACACGATTACGATTCAGCCTACACAGCACAAAAAAAAACTAGTTTAAAAAAACTGCTAGTGATCATATGACGTTAGTCGATGTCAATATCAGCGCTAGCAATATAATTAGTTAGCTCATGGCAGAGTTTATCAGACGAACTCCAGAGCGCAAATCTACCTTTGGTGTACCAAAATCATCGTGAGGTAGAGAGACGGTGTCTTACATCTCTGCGTCTTTTTCCTGCCGCCATGCAGGCCCAGATGGTAGCCTATATGATTGTGATTAGCATGCCTATTATAAAGACACAAACCTTTTACCATCATGTCCAGTGATTTTGAAAAATATGCACGAGGAGGGAGAGACAGAGAGAGAGCAAGACAGCGCTTGTGTTGTGTGAAGACGTGATAGTGCGCGCGCGGCCAGGGCGCGCTCTCTCTCTCTGTCTCTCAGCTCGTTTGCGCCCTGTCAAACGCATCAGTCATTCTACTCTACAACACTCGCCGATCAAAAAGGGCTTTGGCGGGACAAAAGCGGACGATCCGACAGGTTTTAGAAGATTAAATACAACCCGAAACAAACAAACAAAAACGACCCGTCAAAATAGTCAGTGATACATTTGCGACCAATTAAAAATTAGGGTCGAAATGGGATTTCAAAAGGTCGCAGTGTAGTTCCCTGGTCTAATATTAAAATGTGAAACTTTTCTGTCATCAGAACCACATAAGAGATAATCACACACTTACAGATCTAATGAATTTCTCAGTGAGAGCACATTTTGAGCCAAAGCTTTTGGTCTGTAGAGTCATGTTCTCCTTAGTCTGGGAATCAAAAGTTGGGTTCTCGATCAGGGCATTAACAAATACCCACAGATGGTTTTTAACCTGAAATTAAAAAAAAACATTTCCTTAGAACTGTTGAAACAGTGAATTCTTTGCACTCAACATCTTGAGAGACTAAAGAAGCAAAATTCCAAGTGTCTAAATAGATATTATATCTTGTGTGTTGAGCAGTAAATATATACCTGGAATGGTTTCACAGAGACTCCAGCTTTGTTCTTCTTCTTCACCACTTCAATCAGTTTCGACACAATTTGGTCCACAACATAGTCAACATGTCTTCCTCCCTAAGATATAACACATCTCATGAGTATTACATTACTTTACAGTTTTTCTCAATTGCTAAAACACTAAAATCCATTGGCTGAACAAAGTTCTCAGTTGCCTGAACTCATTTAGCTAATTGTGAAGTCTGTTGTCAATACCGTAAACAATTTCTCATGGTAAAACACAATTTGCAGATCTCACTTAGACTTTTCAGCAAAACTCTGAACACATTCTCATTCTCAAAACACATTCTGCACTCTAATGCACATGTCATCCATACTGGTAAACACAAGTGGCAACAATCAAATACAAATAGAAAAGACATATCATTTAATTGAACACAACCACTCAAAACTGATTCAACCTGTTTCAAATGATGTGACACAACCAAAATTAGCAATATGTATCAGAAAAAACAACGTGAGAGGACGAGGACGTATGCGAGGTGGGAGACAAAGAGGAGGAGGTCAAGAAAGAGGAAGAGGAGGAGGAGGAGGGCAAGAAAGAGAAAGAGGAGAAAGAGGAGGAGGAAGAGGAAGAAGAGGAGGAGGAGGAAGAGGAGGGGGGCAAGGGACAATATTGCTTGTGAAGTCGACGAAGTCCTCTGGCATGACCCAGGCCAAAAACAAGAAGCACATTGATCAAATGTTTACTCCTTTCATTTGTGTCCCTTATTTCGTAAATATCGTATACTGTAGTACAGTGCACTGCTGTAGACCGTACAATGAAAAAATATGATTTTTTTATATGAAATTCATTTGTTTTGACATATAGTTCTCCCTGAGAGCTATATGTTTTGAACAATGTGTTTTAAATTGTTTGGTGTATTGTTTACTGACTGATTGATAGTGTATAGCATTTTTTTATCACTTTGTTTATGATTTGAGAGCAGTGTTTGAATTTGAACACAGGTAAAACTATTTTGAGAGCAGTGTTTGACTTTGAACACAGGTAAAACTGTTTTGAGGTGAAAGTTTCATTTTGCAAGAGGAATCAGAGGTTTTGTAAATAGAGCTTGAAGACAAGGTTTTGTGTTTAATGTTTTCAGAAAATGGAGCAATGTTTCAGAAATTGTGTTTTAGCAATTGAGAAAAACTGTAAAAGAAGCATCTAAACAACAGAGGAATCATAAAAAAATACCAGTATAGCAGAAGCGCTGAGTAGAGTATAGCAGAGAATGCTGTGTTATTGCTGTTAGTTTAGTTGGTTGCTCTAAACGTTGCACAAATAATTTCATCAGCTTTAAAGCACCACTGCTATATTAAAACAACCAGATTGGGGTCTGGCATACATGAAACTAGTTTAATTATCCATAAGTTTCAGTTAACCAGTTGTTTAGACAGCCAAACCACAAATCTGAAAAACTTTCTACATCCCTAGTTTGAGGAATAAGGGCCAATACCAATTCAACCCCTTCACTTTCCCCTTCCCCTCCGTTTTGCGCGTCCACGTGAAGAGGTAGGGCTGTCCCAATTCTCTTTTGGTTGGAGGCGGGGGGCTGGGGGGAAGGGCCAGATAGCCCTTCAAACGAAGATTTTTCGGGAGCACACTTCAAACGAAGGGGTATGAGAAGTGTCACTGCTAACCCAGGCTACAGACGCAAAATGGCTGCCCAAGGCGAAAAAGGACACCCATAAATGTAAGTATTTGTGGCTTATAAGTATTGTAACGACAAATAATGATTTGCTTTATGTTACATTCAATATTGTGTTCATATTTACGGTCAGTTTCTTCACAGAAACGTTTGTAAAAAAAAAAATCGCTAAAATTACTGTAGTTTTGCTAACGATAGTCCCGATATTTTCATGTCTGGCAACTGGTGAATGTAATTGTTGAAGGGAATTGGCTTTATTTTTACCTTACATCTGCTATGAACGCCGACGGCATCTTGGAAGTTGTGATAAACATCGGCGCATCTCCTGTGACGTAGGCGCTAGCGACGACTTATAATGACGTTTAACGGAGGCGTCCCAGATAGCAAACTGACATTGAATCAACGTGAAAATATGACATCGAAACAACGTTGATCTGACATTGTTTTGCTCATTGAATTAACGTTGAACCAACGTCAGATGCGTCATTCTTTCAAAACTAACGGAAAATCAACTTAAAATCAACGCGTTGTTTCAACGTTATGAAAGCAAACCAATTTTCGATTTTCATTTAGCTTTGAAGAATGCCGCGTCTGACGTTGGTTCAACGTTAATTCGATGAGCAAATCAACGTTGTTTCAATGTCATGAGAGACGTCGTTTCCACGTTGATTCAATGTCAGTTTGCTGTCTGGGGAAGTGGTGTCCCATTTCTTAGGGGAATATTTTCACCCCTACGCATTGCCACTCTGTTTCAAGGGTCAAGGGGAAGGCGAAGGGGTAGGGCTAGGGGAAAGTGAAGGGGTAAGGGGTAGAATTGGGATTGGCCCTAAGTAGCGGTGTGTTTCAGAGACCTTGGTGGTTGCAATACTGTTGACAAAGCTGATTTGCTGGAAGCCCTTCTCACTCATGGTGAGACACACTTCCCAGCGCTCATTCACCGCCTCATTCACCACCTTTAGAGCGACTCCCGTCTCATCCAGTTTATCCTTCACATAGAGATCCACATAACTGCGGAAACCATTCACCTGCAGCACAAGACACAAAAACATCATTAGAGACAAGAAATGTCTAGAAATCTTTGTGTCTTTCAGATTTAAAAGAAAATCCTCATCACACTGCTGTCTAGAAAACTCTTTTTTACTTAAGGAAATGACAGGTGACTTACGGGTAGCTTCTTTCCATTGAGCATGACTTTGACGCCCCTACAAGACCCAGCCACATCATACGCCCTGCGTGTTAGCAAAGCCACAATGTCCTTATCCAGTTTCTCCATCTTGAATTTGGCCAGATCAGGCTGGAAGGTGACACACGTGAAGTCATCCCCATCAAAGTTTTTGATCTTCGCCTCACTGGTCTTTCCCATGTTCTCCTGCCATGTCTTTGGGAGAGATGGAAGGAGAAAAACTTTAAGTTAAAGTGTAAAGGGGGTCGCACACCGGACGAGAAGCGCCTCGTCGCTTCTAGGGCAACTCGAGGTATCGCACACTGGACAGGCACTTTCTCAGTTTATGGCCAGCAATATTGTTATGTTTAAGGACATTATGAAATTAAAAATAATGTCTGTACTATGTTATGATTATACTGTATAATTAAATACAATCGTTGCTGAGTCTGCAGTCTGAACACTTTACCTCAGAGCATCCGTTAACTCAATGAATTGATAATCTCAACTGAAAATCCGATAACATCAAAACTTTTCAATCAAGCAGCTGATTTCTGCAAATGAATGCAAAACTAAATGTTCATTGCAGCACAGGGTATATACATTAATGACGATTTGAGACAAATATAATGTCAATTTAATATAAAACCATGTAAATGGCGTTCTGTGGTGCGGCAGGATTTTGAACAAGGTCCTGAGCCGTAGCTGGGCACCGCGGACATACGCCGAATGGCGCTGCCAGTGTGTGTACACTAACAGAGAATAATGTGTTTGAATTTTAAAGACATGGTGCTGCTCGGCGAAGTGCTGCGGTTCTCGTCCAATGTGCGACCCCCTTAAGACTTCATCATAGCTGCAGTTTTATCACAACATATTTCCTGTATTCCAAATCACCCTTCAGTAAAACGGCTGTACCTGTTTGAAGCTGCGTTTGTACTCCTTGCAGGCTGTCTCTACTGTAAACTTTAGGCTGAATATGTTACAGAGTTTAGCACCATATCCATTCCTGCCACCTGAAGAACACAAGATTGATGGGTTGAAAAACAACTCAATCAGCTGAAAACTCATCTTTAACATGAACAAACAGCACAACTGCATCTAAAGGCTGCATGATTATGACAAAAATCTATTTTACTAATCCTACAGTTTAAAAAGTGAGCAGCGTGTCAAAACAACGGAGCCATACACAACACATGCGGTAATAATTCTATCTAGTACCAACTTTCACTACAACGCTGCAGAAAATGAGAATGCAGCAAAGTAAAAGTATTTGTATCTGCATGTATGACTGTGAGCATTTTTACTTCTTGCTTCTTATTTTATTTTTCTTGCTTGCTGGGTTGCTGTGAGCAAACACAAGCTAGGTTTGTGACATGTTAACAAGTCACCTTTAGACAATAACATTTTATTCCGTCAATCAGCATGCTAAGAACTTTTCATAATAAATAATGTTGTAATTGATGAAAATATTTGCCATGGATGGCAAGGAAATTAAAACTTTTAAATTACTACTTATAGTAACTTTGTTTTCTGCTCATGATGAGTGTGTTTTGGTTATTACTTTATGTACAGTATATTGTCTGTTTGTGGTTTAAGGAAAACATAAAAAAATATGTCCCCTTGACCGTATTAAATAAATAAACAATTTAAGAGAAGAACCCTACTCACTCAACAGTAATTAAAGATAGAGAGGGTGAACATGAAAATGAATGTAAAAAATAATTTAACCACTAAAAATGTGAATACAGGGTAGTGCACAGACATTTTGATGAACAGTTGCCAAAGCAAGAATTTTGTTTTAGCTACCTAAACAGGGACATTCCATAGATATTCTTTTTATATACAGCAAATACAATCACTAAACCCAAACCCCACCAGAAAACCTTTTTTTTCTTTCTTTTTTTACAATGGAACAATATATATATATATATATATATATAATAGAGTTTTCACAAACGAGGACTTCCCAAAAAGAGTTTTGTACGATTTAGCTCTATTCCGCGTTCAAATGTGTCCCCAAAATATGGTTAAGTAGGTAAGCACCACATACATCATAAAAATGTATTATCTAAAATAATTTACTACTTGAGGGTGTAAAAGAAGTAACTGGATGACGATCTTGTAACTTCCCCTGTCAAAAATATAATATTAATAAAAGCAGACTGCACATTCTTAGAACATCTCTCTAAAATAAAGTAGCCTATATATTTACATGACACACCATTTAAAGATTTATCCATTTAATTTGATGATAATTTGTCATCTAACTGAAGTATGTACATTTTACAAACTGACTGGATTTTATTTTGATTGTAAATCTTAGTGTTACATGTTGCCTTGATTTTGTTTTTGAATTGTTTATAACAAACAATTTATAATTTGTTTAATCTTCCAGAGTGAGTCAGCTTCATTTCAGTATTTTGTATCTTTCTAACTAATCTTTCTAGTATCTTTCTAACTAATCTATCCATCTTTCTTTCTAACAAACCTATCCATCTTTCTTTCTAACTCCACTCCAGACTTAGTGTGCTATATCTTTTCAGACTGATTCGACTTTCAGATTTCTTAAAAATTAATATTAAAAACCATAAAAATCTATCTATCTATCTAATCTTTCTTTCTTTCTTTCTAACTAATCCATCCATCTTTCTTTCTAACTAATCTATCGTTCTTTCTTTCTACCTAACTAATCTATCCATCTTTCTTTCTAACAAATCTATCCATCTTTCTTCCTACGTAACTAATCTATCCATCTTTCTTTCTATATAATCTATCCATCTTTCTTTTTAACTAATCTATCCATCTTTCTTTCTAAATAATCTATCGTTCTTTCTTTCTACGCAACTAATCTATCCATCTTTCTTTCTAACTAATCTATCCATCTTTCTTTTTAACAAATCTATCGTTCTTTCTTTCTACCTAACTAATCTATCCATCTTTCTTTTTAACTAATCTATCCATCTTTCTTTCTAGCAAATCTATCCATCTTTCTTTCTAAATAATCTATCGTTCTTTCTTTCTACATAACTAATCTATCCATCTTTCTTTCTAACTAATCTATCCATCTTTCTTTCTAACGAATCTATCGTTCTTTCTTTCTACCTAACTAATCTATCCATCTTTCTTTTAACTAATCTATCCATCTTTCTTTCTAGCAAATCTATCCATCTTGCTTTCTAACAAATCTATCCATCTTTCTTTCTAACTAATCTATCCATCTCTCTTTCTAACTAATCTATCGTTCTTTCTTTCTACGTAACTAATCTATCCATCTTTCTTTCTAACTAATCTATCCATCTTTCTTTCTTTCTACCTAATCTATCTATCCATCTATCTATCTATCTACCTAATCTTTCTTTCTTTCTAACTAATCTATCCATCTTTCTATCAAATCTATCCATCTTTCTTTCTAACAAATCTATCCATCTTTCTTTCTAACTAATCTATCGTTCTTTCTACCTAACTAATCTATCCATCTTTCTTTTTAACTAATCTATCCATCTTTCTTTCTAACTAATCTATCGTTCTTTCTACCTAACTAATCTATCCATCTTTCTTTTTAACTAATCTATCCATCTTTCTTTCTAACAAATCTATCCATCTTTCTTTCTAACAAATCTATCCATCTTTCTTTCTAACTAATCTATGGTCCTTATTTCTACCTAACTAATCTATCCATCTTTCTTTCTAACAAATCTATCCATCTTTCTTTTTAACTAATTTATACATCTTTCTTTATAACTAATCTATCGTTCTTTCTTTCTACGTAACTAATCTATCCATCTTTCTTTATAACGAATCTATCCATCTTTCTTTCTAACAAATCTATCCATCATTCTTTCTAACAAATCTATCCATCTTTCTTTCTAACTAATCTATCCATCTTTCTTTCTAACTAATCTATCCATCTTTCTTTCTAACAAATCTATCGTTCTTTCTTTCTACCTAACTAATATATCCATCTTTCTTTCTAACTAATCTATCCATCTTTCTTTCTAACAAATCTATCCATCATTCTTTCTATCAAATCTATCCATCTTTCTTTCTAACTAATCTATCCATCTTTCTTTCTAACTAATCTATCCATCTTTCTTTCTAACAAATCTATCGTTCTTTCTTTCTACCTAACTAATATATCCATCTTTCTTTCTAACTAATCTATCCATCTTTCTTTCTAACAAATCTATCCATCATTCTTTCTAACAAATCTATCCATCTTTCTTTCTAAACATATTCTATCCATCTTTCTTTCTAACTAATCTATCCATCTTTCTTTCTAACAAATCTATCGTTCTTTCTTTCTACCTAACTAATATATCCATCTTTCTTTCTAACTAATCTATCCATCTTTCTTTCTAACAAATCTATCCATCATTCTTTCTAACAAATCTATCCATCTTTCTTTCTAACTAATCTATCCGTATTTCTTTCTAACTAATCTATCCATCTTTCTTTCTAACAAATCTATCGTTCTTTCTTTCTACCTAACTAATATATCCATCTTTCTTTCTAACTAATCTATCCATCTTTCTTTCTAACAAATCTATCCATCATTCTTTCTAACAAATCTATCCATCTTTCTTTCTAACTAATCTATCCATCTTTCTTTCTAACAAATCTATCGTTCTTTCTTTCTACCTAACTAATATATCCATCTTTCTTTCTAACTACTCTATCCATCTTTCTTTCTAACAAATCTATCCATCCATCTTTCTTTCTTACTAATCTATCTATCTTTCTTTCTAACTAATCTATCCATCTTTCTTTCTAACTAATCTGTCCATCTTTCTTTCTTACTAATCTATCAATCTTTCTTTCTTACTAATCTATCCATCTTTCTTTCTAAATAATCTATCGTTCTTTCTTTCTACATAACTAATCTTTCCATCTTTATTTTTAACAAATCTATCCATCTTTCTTTCTAACTAATCTATCGTTCTTTCTTTCTACCTAACTAATCTATCCATCTTTCTTTCTAACAAATCTATCCATCTTTCTTTCTAACTAATCTATCCATCTTTCGTTCTAACAATTCTTTCTTTCTCTTTCTTTCTTTCTTTCTTTCTTTCTTTCTTTCTTTCTAACAATTCCATCTTTCTTTCTAACAAATCTATCCATCTTTCTTTCTAACAAATCTATCATTCTTTATTTCTACCTAAGTAATCTATCCAGCTTTCTACCTAACTAATATGTCCATCTTTCTTTCTAACTAATATATCCATCTTTCTTTCTAACTAATCTATCCATCTTTCTTTCTAACAAATCTATCCATCTTTCTTTCTAACTCCACTCCAGACTTAGTGTGCTATATCTTTTCAGACTGATTCGACTTTCAGATTTCTTAAAAATTAATATTAAAAACCATAAAAATCCCATTGACTTTCATTGCAGCATGGTCAAATTGAGCCAAGACTACGGTGGCCCAATAGCGTACAACAAAAACTCAAATCTAAATTCCCTGAAGCCCTAGACTCAATTAAACTACCATTCTATATGTACTAATGAACTTATCTATCTATCTATCTATCTATCTAATCTTTCTTTCTTTCTTTCTAACTAATCCATCCATCTTTCTTTCTAACTAATCTATCGTTCTTTCTTTCTACCTAACTAATCTATCCATCTTTCTTTCTAACAAATATATCCATCTTTCTTCCTACGTAACTAATCTATCCATCTTTCTTTCTAACTAATCTATCCATCTTTCTTTTTAACTAATCTATCCATCTTTCTTTCTAAATAATCTATCGTTCTTTCTTTCTACGCAACTAATCTATCCATCTTTCTTTCTAACTAATCTATCCATCTTTCTTTTTAACAAATCTATCGTTCTTTCTTTCTACCTAACTAATCTATCCATCTTTCTTTTTAACTAATCTATCCATCTTTCTTTCTAGCAAATCTATCCATCTTTCTTTCTAAATAATCTATCGTTCTTTCTTTCTACATAACTAATCTATCCATCTTTCTTTCTAACTAATCTATCCATCTTTCTTTCTAACGAATCTATCGTTCTTTCTTTCTACCTAACTAATCTATCCATCTTTCTTTTAACTAATCTATCCATCTTTCTTTCTAGCAAATCTATCCATCTTGCTTTCTAACAAATCTATCCATCTTTCTTTCTAACTAATCTATCCATCTCTCTTTCTAACTAATCTATCGTTCTTTCTTTCTAACTAATTTATCCATCTTTCTTTCTAACAAATCTATCCATCTTTCTTTCTTTCTACCTAATCTATCTATCCATCTATCCATCTATCTACCTAATCTTTCTTTCTTTCTAACTAATCTATCAATCTTTCTATCAAATCTATCCATCTTTCTTTCTAACAAATCTATCCATCTTTCTTTCTAACTAATCTATCGTTCTTTCTACCTAACTAATCTATCTATCTTTCTTTTTAACTAATCTATCCATCTTTCTTTCTAACAAATCTATCCATCTTTCTTTCTAACAAATCTATCCATCTTTCTTTCTAACTAATCTATGGTCCTTATTTCTACCTAACTAATCTATCCATCTTTCTTTCTAACAAATCTATCCATCTTTCTTTTTAACTAATTTATCCATCTTTCTTTATAACTAATCTATCGTTCTTTCTTTCTACGTAACTAATCTATCCATCTTTCTTTATAACGAATCTATCCATCTTTCTTTCTAACTAATCTATCCATCTTTCTTTCTAACAAATCTTTCTTTCTTTCTTTCTACCTAATCTTTCTACCTAATCTTTCTTTCTTTCTTTCTTTCTAACAAATCTATCCATCTTTCTTTCTAACTAATCTATCGTTCTTTCTTTCTACCTAACTAATTTATCCATCTTTCTTTCTAACTAATTTATCCATCTTTCTTTCTTTATATCTTTCTTTCTACCTAACTAATCTATCCATCTTTCTTTCTAACAAATCTTTCTTTCTAACAAATCTTTCTTTCTTTCTTTCTTTCTTTCTTTCTCTTTCTTTTCTTTCTTTCTTTTCTTTCTACCTAATCTATCTTTCTTTCTAACTAATCAATCTTTCTTTCTAACTAATCTATCTATCTTTCTCTCTAACTAATCTTTCTTTCATTGAAACAAATCTCAAAATCATTTTCTTTCTTTCTGTCTAATCCATCTTTAAAACTTCAAACTACTTTAAACTTCTTCAAACTCTCTTGTCCGGCTTTCTCAAGCCAACCTAAAGTTTGTGTCATCAAACTTTTTTTTTCTAGTTTACAATTGATTGTGTTAAATATGATTAATTGTGCAACACTGGTCAACCTATAAGGCTGCTTAACCATTCTGTGACACAGACAAGTTCAATAACTATCAGAATGCGAGCAAAACACTACCAACAAAAACAAACTCCACAGCAGAGGAGTTTTTGAAGATGCCCCATTGCAGTATAGGGTGTGCTTGCATTACCTGTGACTTTTTTCTCATTGTCATCATAGTTGCTAGAGGTGAGGAGGTGTCCAAAGATCAGTGCAGGTACGTACATCTTCTCATCTTTGTGTTCAACAACAGGAATTCCCTGCCCATTATTCCACACGGCAATGGTGTTGGACTCTCTTTTAGAGCCAGGAGTACAAGACATTACAATGCAAAGAAACAGAATTTTCAGAATTTACAAATTGTGTTTTCCAACAAGATCCGACTGTTGCTACAATATTATTAAAAAATCTAATATATTTAAAATTCTCTCAAAAGAAGAACTGTATGTCTATCTGTGTTTAAGAAAAGTATAATATACAAAACATCTGCCTAGGACAGTTTAGCATTATAAAAATATTTGTCCAAAGATTGGTTTGATTTAAATAAATTGTCACTAAATTTAAATAAAACGAAATTTATGGTATTTAGTAATAAAGAGATAAATAATGAGATCAGGATTACTATTAATGAAAATGCATTAGAAAGAGTAAATCATATAAAATTTCTTGGAGTAATTATTGATTGTAAAATTACATGGAAACCGCATATTGTTAATGTTCAGAAGAAAGTATCAAAACTGATTGCAATTTTGTATAAGTTGCAATATATTTTGAACAAAAATGCATTACATTTACTTTATAGTTCACTTGTCACACCATACTTGACGTATGGTATTGAAATATGGGGAAATACATACAAAACTAGAAACAATCCAATTTTCCTATTAACTATGATTAATTAACTATGCACCTTACAACTCACCAAGTAATTTACTGTTTCACCAATCAAAAATTTTAAAGTTTTATGACTTAGTTGAAGTCAAATATAATAAAACTCAAAAATGTTTGCAATTATTATTTACCAAGAGATAAAGTAAATATAATCTTAGAGGATTATGTATATTTAACCAACCACAAGTACATTCTACATTAAGAGAACACTGTTTATCAAATAAAGGAGTTTAATTGTGGAATAGCTGCTGTAATGAGTTAAAAAAAGCCACGTCTATTTTTCAGTTTAAAAATGTTTACAAGAGAATAACATTGGAAAAATATTCAATAGAAGGAAAATTAATTAAATAGGCTTGCTTCTGGTGTGGACAATGGTCCACTAATGTGTTAATGTTAATTTCATGAACAGATGTTGTCATTAATGAGTTGCATTAATGATTCTAAAGTTAAAGGTATAGCGGAGGATTTTCTTTTTCCGGGTGGGTAGTCTATACTATTGGTCGATCTAAGTGTCAATCATTCTGGTGATATGTTTACGTAAGGCCGTCGTGCGTGCTCGTCCCTATGTAGTTTTCACTTTCAGGTGTATTATGTCGGAGTTGCGGTTTCAGCCATTCCTTTGAAAATGGCTGAGGGTCGAAAGAGAAAAAAAAATGTATACGAAGTGTATGATAAGAAGAGAAAGGCCGCAGAATATAGAAACAAGACCAGAGTGATTTTGGGTGAATATCACACGCTGGCGTGCGCTAAAAGCACAGGTTGGGCTTCTCACTGATGCCGCAGTCGCGAAGATTCTACTAGACAGGTAAAGTTTGTCATGCTATTTGGAGAAATCCATTTAAAATCACTAGTAAAAGTTAATGCAAGCTACTTAGCAATGCTAGCCCTGGCACAAGTCATGCACTGCATAGACACGGTAAACATCTCAATTTGTCTAAAGTAGAACTTTTGACCAAAATGGTATCACGCTGAAATATTCTAAAACCTTGCGTGTTCATGTGTTTATATTCTAAAACCTTGTGTGTTTATTATTACACAAATGCAACAAGCTACTTCTCCATACGCAACTATGTATAAAAATAACTTATTAATACCTACGTATTAACAATGAGACATATTAGGTTAAGGACCAACGTAATAGCACTGCTTATATGTTGCTATGTAACGTAATTGCGATTTGCTAAATAGTTTCCTGAGATCGTATTTTGTGTGATACAGGGTTGGACATATCATGTCTTGAGTCCTCAATCGATCAGTATAATAAGTAAATAAAACACGGAAGGGCATTTGACATGTTGTCTTTTTTATGAATATTTTTGAGTTAGTTTACAATTTGCAACATAATTGTGCAAGGCGTAATAGTAGGCGTTCCCTCTCGGGAGTGTTGTGTTTGTGCATGTGCATTTTTTTTTTTTTAAATTGGAGAGGGCGGGTCTTCTCTAAAATTCGGAAAGATCCTCCGCTATACCTTTAAGGGCAGGCACAATAAGCTTTAGCTTCTGCCTGCACCTGGTCATCTATAATGTTTATGTTTCGAATGATTTGATTGAATGATCTGTAAATGACCAAACCGAAATAAATGAAAAATGAAAAATGAAAGAAAGAGACTACATTTTCAAATCTATTAAAGGTTTTTGATGAAAACATTCCAGAATTTTCTCCATATAATGGACTTCAGTGGGAACCAAACGGTTCAAGTTCCAAATGACAGTTTCAGTGCAGCTTCAAAGGGCTTTAAACTACACCAGACGATGAATAAGGGTCTTATCTAGCGAAACGATCGGTCATTTAAAAAATAAATAAAAAGTTTAAGTTTTATAAGCACAAATGCTCCCTTGCACTGTTCTATGATGAGCGTTCGTGACTCATGTTCAAACTCGTTCATCCAAAATGAACAAATCTTTTTTCGAGTCATGACTCGAAGGGTCCTAGATAAGACCCTTGTTTTCATCAAAAACCTTAATTTCTTTTCGACTGAAGAAAGAAAGACGTGGACATCTTGGATGACATGGGGGTGAGTAAATTATCAGCAAAAGTTTTTTTAAAAGTGGACTACTCCTTTAAGAGAAGGCAAACACGGACAGATGCAGTGTGTGTGTGTGTGCGTGTGTGTGTGCGCTTGTTTACATGGTTTATGAAGACAAAATTTTGTACTTTTACACTGGTATTACAACATAATCACTTTGTGTGTCCCTGTAAACCACACATACAAAACAGTAAAGCTTTAAATATAATAATTTTTACGATGATAGGAGAGAGGTTGTCATTAGGGTGCTCCGATCAGGATTTTTGGGGCCGATCACCAATTACTGGAAGCTGTATCACCCGATACCGATACTGATCACCGATTACAGGGTCTATTAGAAGCCTTCTATTTATCATGGGGCATTATTATTAAACTAAATGAACATTGTTGTTAAATAAAGTATTACTTTTAAAGGAGAAGACAATGTATCATGAATTTACACCTGTGTATTTATTTGCAAGCAACATGTCCAGCATATTAACTTAGCAGCTTGTGTTTGGTTATTGGGAGCAGCTTAGGACTTGACATACAACTTTCCTGTTGAATATAAAATAAAATAAATAAAAGACAGAACATCTGAGTCTTTAAATTTAGCTTTAGACCACGTTAAACTAAAAACTGCAACAACAAAAAGGCTATAGCCAAAATAATGTTTTGAGTCAGACAGCCATCAGTTTTTCTAATATGCTTAAAGGACCACAGGTAGTAAAGTGCACAGCAACAAAAAATACAAATAACTAACAACTTCCATGTCTGTATATATCTATAACTTTGCTTTTTTCTTGGATGCTCAGTTAGATTTTGTGGGCATTTAGAGAGGAAGAGAGAGATAGAGAAACAGAGAGTAGAGACATTGAGGCAGAGACATACCTAATACAAATAAATAAAACATCTCCAGTTAACTAGCAGGGAATTCAAAATTAAATCGAAATCTAGCGCTAAAATGTGTTTGTTTGTTTTTGAACTCAAGCTGAGTGCTCGTTTCCACGACAATCAGTGGATACAGTGTTCTCTGTAGCTCGTGCAGTCTTCGGACTCTATTCTTTCCGGTGATTTTACGGGTTGATCAGAGCCGATCACACATCCCAAAGCAATTATCGGCCGATTGTGACCAATCAATCGGAGCACCCTTAGTTGTCATGTCATTTGACATGTGATTAAGTTTGATAACAGCTGGTAAATAAATAAGCTGAAAGAGAAAGAGTTTTAACTGTGTGTTTTTCAATTAAAGATTTGGAGATCATCGAGAATCATTTAATAATCAAATCGTTACTATCTGAATTCAAATTGGATTCATACCTCTGCTACATGGTGTGGTGTATTCCAAAAACACCACAGAGTTTCTGTATGGGTTATGTTTAGGGGTTAGGGATTGAAAATATGATAAAGCTCAGTATAAAAAAATATTATTTCTATGGAGAGTCGCCATAAACCACATGTGCAGGGATGTGTGTGAGTGTGATGGAAGTGAAGTAATTGTGAAATGAGCAGACATTAGGGTTGGGTATCGAGAATCGAGTATCGATTGGAACCGGGACTAACTTTTCGTTTTTCCCGGAATCGTTCAAAAGTTAAAATTTCGATTCCTAGTTTTGATATATCCAAAAAAACAACAACAAAAAAAAAAAAAAGTTTCGATATTCACAGTCCGTCGAGCGGAAGAAGAAACCGCTGAACAACACCAACGAAGAAGCGTCTACCAGAAGTGTTGGCATAACCACGCGAGTCGAACATGGGTACCTTACGTCGGCGATCCAAAGTGTGGCTTCACTTTTCTAAAAATAACGAAATCTCGGCAAAATGCAAAATTTGCGACAAAAGGAGTATTTTTACAGAAGGAGTATTTCCTTCAGAAAGGATTATTTCCTTCAGAAAGGCCGTTGGTTAGCAAGGTTAGCTAAACTTTTTTGACCCTGCCTCTTAAAAGAATCGGAATCGAGAATCGTTAGGAACCGGAATCGAAACAAGGAATCGGAATCAGAATCGTTCAAATTCAAATGATACCCAACCCTAGCAGACATGGGACTTTATTAGATTCTAACACCCACTGCATGCTCTCCCAAGAACCATTCACATGAACATTTTCAACTGTCTACAAGCACCAACTTTTACTAGATACACAAGCATTTAGAGTCAGTGTCTTTAAAGGAGAACTCCGGCGCAAAATGAACCTTTGGTCTAATAACACTTTGGTACCTAGTCGACCGTTCTCTGAGATTTGTTTTCATGATAATCGAATGTAAAGATTTTTATCTCTAAAAACTGTTTAGCGTATAACGCTAGTAATGGGGGCATTTAATGAGTAAAAAGAAATTGCTAGTTTATACCACTAACAAGGCTCAAAATAGCCCCACACTAACACAGTAATGAGGGCAAAACGATACATTGAGAAAAAAATACATGCAAAACGAAGCATTGAGATCTTTGTAAGTGTACAGACCGTTTAATAAGAAGATATTTCATGAAGACAGTCCACTTCGTGGAGCCATCTTTGGAAAACAGTCTCGACTAGTCAAACCACGAACTATGTGCTAAGTGAGCTGAATTGTATGAAGTTCAGCGAACTTCTGAACTGTATGAACGGCTTCTTGGTTCGACTTGTCGAGACTGTTTTCCAAGATGGCTCCTGCTATACACGAAGTGGACTGTCTTTATAAAATATCTTCTTATTAAACGGTCTGTACACTTACACAGTTCTCAATGTTTCGTTTTGAATGTAGGGACCCTCATTATGTTACTACGTTAGTGTGGGGCTATTTTGAGCCTTGTTAGTGGTATTAACTAGCGATTTCTTTTAACTTATTAAAAAAACCCATTACTAGCGATATACGCTAAACAGTTTTTAGAGATAAAACTCTTTACATTTGATTATCATGAAAACAAATCTCAGAGAACGGTTGACTAGGTACCAATGTTTTATTAGACCAAAGGTTCATTTTGCACTGGAGTTCTCCTTTAATCAGAGCAAATGATGAGACTGTTAAAGCTGCACTCACGGGTCGATGGTGATTTTGATGGTGGTCATGTTCTTGTCTCTTTGTTTGTTATCAGCTGCATTGACTGATGGTAA
>NW_024121244.1:532786-578078 GCF_016745375.1 Pimephales promelas
GTCACTAATTAAGACCACTACATCGTCGCATACGCTGATAGTGAAACAGTTTTACTGAAAAGGCAAACTTACACCTTTTATATTTTCTATAATCTTGCATAAAAGAGGCTCTATTGCAATAGAATACAACATACCTGATAAAGGACAGCCTTGTCTTACACCTCTTTCCACTTTAAAAGGAGCACATAAGCCACTGTTAACCTTAAGGATACTTTCAATGTCATTATATAAAATCTTAATTTTTCCCACAAACTCTTTAGTAAAACCAAAAGTCTCCAGAGTTTTTAAAAGATATTGATGTTCCACCCTATCAAAGGCCTTCTCCTGATCTAATGAGATTAGGCCCACATCAAAACCTTTCATTTTAGACAAGTCAAAAATATCGCGTATAAACGATATATTATCAAAAATAGACCTCTCTGGGATACAATATGATTGGTCAGACTGAATCACTTGCTCTAGAACCCCTGAAAGTCTATTAGCAAGGGCCTTAGAGAGGATCTTATAGTCACTGCACAACACTGACACTGGTCTCCAACATTTAATTTCTGTGAGGTCTCCTTTTTTTGGTAGAAGGGTAAGGACAGCTCTACGACAGCTCAAAGGTAAATGACCATTTGTAAAACTGTCATTTAAAACCTCGAGCAAATCTTCCCCCACCACAGACCAGAAAGCTTTAAAAAACTCGACAGTGAGCCCATCTATACCTGGGGCCTTTCCCAGTGCCATACTCTGGAGTGCTTTTTCCAGCTCTTCCAAACGTAGCTCTCCACTAATATCCCCATTAGACTCAATAGAAACCTGTTTAAAAAAAGAATTACTTATGTTTTGTTCATCTTTTACTCACATTTATACAACTCTTTATAAAAACAAAAAATTCGTTTGCGTATTTCATTAACATCAGTCAACATTCTCCCAGAGTCGGATCTCAATGAATGAAAAAAACGTTTTTGACCATTCTTCTTCTCCAGGCCAAAAAAGAACTTAGATGGTACATCCATTTGGTCAACATTTAAAAAACGTGACCTTATCAAAGCCCCTTTTGCTTTTGTCTCCAAAAAATCATTCAACTTAGATTTTTTCTCCGAAATATCCCTCATAACATTCCATTGTCCATTAGTTTCTAATTGCTCTTGAAAATGTACAATTTCCATTTCTAAAACTTTCATGGACCTATCTATATTTGCAGTAATATTTTGGTAACACTTTAAAATAATGGTCAGTAGTTAACAAGTAGCTATGCAGGAAGTAATAGGTAGTACTGCATTAACACCGAAGTTAATACTATTAACTAATATGGAAGCAATATTAACTAAGCATTAAGTAAAAGGTAATTTAGTACAAAGGTAGTTCCTTGGTAGGTATTTGAGTATTACTAAAGAAATATATCCTCATTGAGAACTACTTGTGAACTAAGAAATAATAACCAATTAATTACTAATCACAAAAGTAACATGTCTAAAAAGTGAACAGTTGTGGGGATTTTATACTCTTAACATAGTCATAACATTTCAGAAGCATGTGCCTCAAATGGGTTCTTTGTGGAAACCAGTTTATGAAGTTTATACATCCCCCCAAATACATTAGCTAGGTTGAGATTGTGACCACTACTCTTGCCAGGATGGACGCATGTTGTCTGTTTATTTAAAACTTAAACATAAAATAATCCTAATAAAGACAGTTTTTAAAAAATAAACCTTAAATAATTAGGAAGTGATGTATAAAATTCAAATTCAATTTCAAATATAAAATTAAATAACTTGTATCATTTGTGAAAAACATGTTAACTCAATAACTCAATAACTACTTAAGCGTTACCTTGTCATCCCGCAGGAACTACTAGTGATGTGGCTCATTATTTTAAAGTGAAAAACATGTTAACTCCTAACTAACTACAAGCGTTACCTTGTCATCCCGCAATAACGCTTGTAGTTAGTTAGGAGTTAACATGTTTTTCAACATGTTAACTCCTAACTAACTACAAGCGTTACCTTGTCATCCCGCAATAACGCTTGTAGTTAGTTAGAAGTTAACATGTTTTTCACTTTAAAATAATGGGCCACATCACTAGTAGTTCCTGCGGGATGACAAGGTAACGCTTAAGTAGTTATTGAGGAGTTAACATGTTTTCACAAATGATACAAGTTAACTCCTAACTAACTACAAGCGTTACCTTGTGTAAACATTGCGGGATGACAAGGTAACGCTTGTAGTTAGTTAGGAGTTAACATGTTTTTCACTTTAAAATAATGGGCCACATCACTAGTAGTTCCTGCGGGATGACAAGGTCACGCTTAAGTAGTTATTGAGGAGTTAACATGTTTTTCACAAATGATACAAGTTATTTAATTTTATATTTGACACATACTGTACAGGTTCTGTGAGGCACTAATATTCTAACAAACTGTAATCTGGAAGATGTGGTTTTGGGCTTATCGTAACATAAATGCAGCCAATTTCTTCATTAAAGATGCTAATTGTTTTTGACAAGTGAACATCAATGTTTATATTCCTGTCCTAAAGAGAAGTCCTCCTCAGGCAGCTACTGTAACATAAAGTTATAGGTCTTTGGAGTCTGAGATATATGTATTTGACTGACATTCAATAGAGCTCATAATAGTGAACTAATCCAATCATGAGAGTGTCAGCATCACTTTCTAATTATTTACGGTTTATTTTTTAAAAACTGTCATTATTAGTATATGTTTAAGTTTTTAATAAACAGAGAACATGCGTCCATCCTGGCAAGAGTAGTGGTCACAATCTCAACCTATAGCTAATGTATTGTGGGGGGATTTATAAACTTAATAAACTGGTTTCCACAAAGAACCCATTTGAGGCACATGCTTCTGAAATGTTATGACTATGTTAAGAGTATAAAACCCCCACAATTGTTCACTTTTTAGACATGTTACTTTTGTGATTAGTAATTAATTGGTTATTATTTCTTAGTTCACAAGTAGTTCTCAATGAGGATATATTTCTTTAGTAACAATCAAATACCTACCAAGGAACTACCTTTGTACTAAATTACCTATTACTTAATGCTTAGTTAATATTGCTTCCATATTAGTTAATAGTATTAAGTTCGGTGTTAATGCAGTACCTATTACTTCCTGCATAGCTACTTGTTAACTACGGACCATTATTTTGTTACCGAAAAGTTTATCTCATCTGTAACATGGGCAAGGAAAAATTGCATTACTGATGAGTTGTCACAACAGAAATGTTTTAGGTTAAAGAAACATATAACTGAAATTAGGAAAAGGTTTAAGACAGGGAAAGGGAAAAGGGGAAAATATACCTAATCGCTATGGCTAATACACATCTCTGTCTGATTTTTTTTTTTTTTCTAATCTTCTTGTTTCTCATGGAAACCCTACGTGTGGGATCCTTAAATGTCAACGGAATGAGGGATAAGAGTAAAGCTGATACAGTGATTAATTTTATCAAGCTAAAGAAATTTGATGTTATTTTCTTACAAGAGACTCATAGTGATGCAAACAATGAGGTTGACTGGCGATTGTGGTGGAAGAATGAGTGTGTGCTCACACATGGTACTAATCTGAGTGCAGGAACTGCCATTCTTTTTTCGCCTTCTATAAAAGCCAAAATTTTGGAAAAAAGTGAAATTGAACCAGGAAGAGTTTTAGCAGTGAAGGTTGATTTAAATGGTCTTGTTTTTATGTTTATAAGTGTATATGCACCTAACATAGGAGCTGAGAGAATAATTCTTTTTGATAAATTAAAAGGTTTTTTAGGAAAGCAGAAGGGTATTTTTTTTTTACTATTTTAGCTGGGGGTTGGAATTGTACAATTAATGCTTTGCTTGATAGAAATGGAGAGGAACCTCATTTTCAGTCATCTATACATTACTTGATAATGTCATTAAAACATCTAATCTCACTGATATATGGAAAGAAAATAATCCTTCTGTTAAGCAATATACATGGGTAAAGGTTAGTGACGGGAGGATTTCAGCAGCACGACTAGACAGACTGTACATATCAAATAGTATGAAAAGTAGAATTTTTAATACATCTATTGTCCCCACATCCTTCACGGATCACAAATTAATCACTATTGATTGTAACTTGAACTCTAAGAAAAATAGAAGTGTTTACTGGCACTTTAATGTCAAGTTGCTAAAAGATAAGAGCTTTTGTGATTCTTTTAAGGACTTTTGGGAGACATGGAGAAAAGAAAAAACAAGATTTGAAAATGTTATTCTTTGGTGGGAAATTGGTAAAGCTCACATAAGGGATTTTTGTCAGCAGTATACATCTTGCTCTAATTTTAGTTTGAAACAATCTCTGGAACTGCTTGAAAGAGAAATCCTTGCCATTGAGAAAAACATGATGGGTGTTTTTTCTCCCAATGTGCATGAGTGGTCTGAGAAGAAATTAAAATTAAGCTCCATTTTAAATTAAAACGTTAAAGGAGCTCTTGTGAGAAATAGATTCTTATCTATAAAGGACATGGACAGTCCCACCTCTTTTTTTTCAATCTACAACGCAAGAGTGTACAAGTTAACCAAATGCATAACCTGAAGGATGACAATGGTCAATGTACATCTGACCCTTTGGAAATGCGCAGACTAGTGGTCTGGAGTAGCTGGTGCCCTCCTTAGAAGAGCAGGAGGGATGGGGCTGGATAAACACTTGTTTCTCCTGGATATTCAAAATGTTGATTTGACTGGACTAACTTCCTTTTACCACTCAGTGTTCAAAGCCTGGAGGACTTTTAACATCTCAAGAGATGCAACGGATGAGGGAGGTCTCTGGTCAAGGAAGGAACCTCTGATGCACAATTCTATAGTGGACTCAGTGATTTTAAAATCGCCATCGACAAGGAATCTTCTAAAGGCTGCAGGAGTTGTAAAGATTGGACATTTGGTTACTTCAGATGGATGGATGTCTCCTGAAATGTTAGCTTCCAAGATTGGAATAAGATCAACTCGTTGGACACAAAGACTGTTAAATGAAATTCTTGAGAGCCTACCGACGGAATTTAAATGCAGTGTGGAAGCAACTAATGAAGACATGGTAATAACTTTTCCTTAACTAAGAATAATTCCGACTGTGGCTATTTTTGAAGAAAAGGAGGGGTCTTTGTTGACCTTCAAGATACCTGTATTGGCCTGTTTTAGTAAAACTGAGAAGAAAGCACTGTATGTCACTTGTGTAAAAGTTTCACACTCTCACTCTTTGGGAGGAGTTAAAGACTCAAAATGGCAAGAGTTTTTTGGATCAGGCTCTTCCCTGAAGGGATGCTGGAGGGCCTTGTACAAGCCTCCCATCGAAAAAAGGTCTGGAGACCTGCAGTGGAGAGTTGTGCATGGGTTAATAGCTACAAACAGATACAGAGCACACCTCGATCCCCAGGTTCAGGAGCAGTGTCCTTTTTGTGGGATTACTGATACTGTCTTTCATTTATTTTTCCAATATGAGTGGCTTGTGCCTTTGTTTTCTAAATTGGAAGAATGGTGTATAGTTTGGGGAGAAGTGTTTTCACCTATGTTATTTATCTATGGACCAAAATATAGTAGAAACAGAAAACAGATCCATGTTTTGCTACACTTTTTGTTTGGGAAAGCAAAAATGGGAATTTGGATTTCACGAAAAAGCAAAATAAATAATGCAGGGTCAACTGATGTAATGTCATGTCAATTTTAAAAGGATTAATTAAAACTAGATTAAAGGTGGAATATGCATTCTATGACTTGGTTAAAGACCTGGAGACTTTCAATCATATTTGGGGAGTAAACCAGTGCATATGTGAATCTGATTTTGATGGTGCTTTGCAAATCTATATTTAACTATGCTGTTTGTTTTTTGTGATATTTATTATTGTATGTTTGTATTTTAAATAATTCTTTTTAAAAACCTATGTAAGGTTTAATTAACCCTTGATTATTTGTAATAAAGTGGGGTTAAAAGTCTCTCTCTCTCTCTCTCTCTCTCTCTCTCTCTCACACTAACACACTCTCCTCTCTCTCACACACAGACACTAACACACTCTCATCTCTCTCTCTCTCTCTCTCTCTCTCTCTCTCTCTCCACACACTAACACACTCTCTCGCTCTCTCACATACACACACACTAACGATTATCTTTGCCTCTTATCCCGCGATTGTCATACAGTATTGTAAAAATATGGAAGCAAATGAGAGACATAACTATTTGAAATTTAACAGCCACCGAATACTTTTACTAGTTGTGAATACTAGTTTTGTATTCAATTTTATTTTGAAAAATATTTGTCTGAATTTATTTGCTCGGAATTCACCCCTTTGAAATTAGTTTACTTTGGAAACCATGCGTCTGAATTTATTTGTTTTGAATTTACCTCTGAAATTTAAAGGTGCAATGTCAAAAAGTTGAGTATCTATTACAGTTTTTCTCGATTTACACACATTTCCTGCAAGTATGCCTCATACTCTCAGAACTCTACACACAAATCTAAAAACACACACACAACCGGCAAAACCCCTCAATTCTAGTGCAAAATGAAACTTTACGTTCAAAACAATGTTATATATTCTCAAAATGTTATTTTGTTTTCAAATGACACACACAAACCATTATATGAATAGACATTTATAAGAACCAGTTGAACACTGACGTGTTCAATGTAAAACACTATGATTAATGGAAAACACTTCTTCTCCATTCATCATAATGAATTGGGCCTTTTTTGTTCAGGGTTACACTTACTACAGACATTACATACATAAGTGTGTTGTAAAATATTTGAGAATATTGTTTTTATACCCAGAAATACACGGTAACAAATATATTTTACTGTATTTTTCCCACAAAAACAATGGGAAATAGATCGCACATTTCATACTCCCCAATCAACATAAAGTTGCACATACAGTGGTCTACATACAAAACAACAGAAAAAAATGTTTTATGCTGTTACAGTAAAAATCTATGCTGCATCCTCTCTTCGGTTTTGGTATTTTATGCTAAAGCTCTGATTGCTAATTGTAAAACTGTGTGACGTGTGTTTGTCGATGTGACGAGTCACTGTGAATATTTGAATGGTAGTGTGTTCCTCGTGAAAAGAAGAGATTTTCTGCATGAAAATTGTGCCAAATGCAGAGAATTTGTGTGTAGTGTTTTGAAAAAAGTGTGTTTTAGAACTGCAATCTGAGTGTAAAGCAGGAATTGTGCTTGTAGTTCAGCAGAATTGGTTCAGGGGGTTGGTGAATGAGTTACATGTTGTGGTCATTGTGTCTCAAGTACCAGAATTTGTGTGTAAACAATTGAGAAAAACTGTAACAGAAATGCAATATGACATCCATAACTATGTTTTCAGTGGTGTATAAAGAACTTACTTAATAAACCGTAATGTTTTTATTACCTTAAAATGAGACATGTATATCTCCATAACCGCGGGAATTAAATATTCCATGTGCCTACAGCGGCTCAATTATAAGTTTATCAAGCAACGAGACTATTTTTTGTGCGAAAAAAACAACCCCGGGGTTGGGGCTCGTATGCGAGTGCCTGGTGGCCGGTCCTCCCCCACACAGGGTCCGGCTGAGTTCAGCCCAAAGGAGCGATGTGGGGCCGCCTTCCCGTGGGCTCACCACCTGCAGGAGGAACCATAACGGGCCAGTGCCCAGAGAGGATCTGGCAGCAGTCGAAAGCGGGGGCCTCGACAACCCGATCCCTGGACACAGAAACTAGCTCTAGGGATGTGGAACGTCACCTCGCTGGCAGGGAAGGAGCCTGAGATTGTGCATGAGATTGAGAGGTTCCACCTAGAGATAGTAAAGATCACCTCTACGCATGGCTTGGGCTCTGGAACCACACTCCTTGAGAAAGGATGGACTCTTCACCACCCTGGAGTTGCCCATGGTAAGAGGCGATGGGCAGGTGTGGGTTTGCTTATAGCTCCCATCTCAGCCGCCATGTGTTGGAGTTTACCCCTGTGAAAAAGAGGGTCGTTTCCCTGCCCCTGCAGGTCGGGGATAGGTCTCTCACTGTCGTGTGTGCCTATGGGCCAAATGGCAGTGCAGAATACCCAGCCTTCTTGGGGTCTCTGGGAGGAGTGCTGGAAAGTGCTCCGACTGGGGACCCCATTGTTCTACTGGGGGATTTCAATGCTCACGTGGGCAGCGACAGTGACACCTAGAGGGGCATGATTGGCAGGAATGGCCCCCCTGACCTGAACCCAAGTGGTGTTCAATTATTGGACTTCTGTGCTAGTCACAGTTTGTCCGTAACGAACACCATGTTCAAGGATACCATCAATGCATGTAGCACCAGGACACCCTAGGCCATAGGTCGACGATCGACTTTGTGTTATTTCATCTGACAAGCGGCATTATGTCTTGGACACTCGGGTGAAGAGAGAGTCGGAGCTGTCAACTGATCACCACCTGGTGGTGAGTTGAATCCGATGGCAGGGGAGGAAGCTGGACAGACTCAGCTGACCCAAGCGTACTGTAAGGGTCTGATGGGAACGTTTGGCAGAGCCTCCTGTCAGAGAGATCTTCAACACACACCTCCGGCAGAGCCTCAACCGGATTCTGAGGGAGGCTGGAGATATTGAGTCCGAGTGGACCTTGTTCTCCACCTCCATTGTCGAAGCGGCTGCTCTGAGCTGTGGACCTAAGGTCTCGGTGCCTGTCGAGGGGGCAATCCCCGAACCCGGTGGTGGACACGGGAAGTAAAGGATGCCGTCAAGCTGAAGAAGGAGTCCTATCGTGCCTGGTTGGCCTGTGGGACTTCTAAAGGCAGCTGACTGGTACTGGCAGACTAAGGCAGACTGCAGCCCGTGTGGTTGTGGAGGCAAAAACTCGGGCCTGGGAGGAGGTCGGTGAGGCCATGGAGAAAGACTATAAGCTGGCCTGGAAGAAATTCTGGCAAACTGTTCAGCACCTCAGAAGAGGGAAGCAGTGCCCTACCTATGCTGTTTACAGCTGGGGATGTCGTCGGATGGTGGAAGGAATACTTCGAGGTTCTTCTCAATCGCGCTGTCACGTCTTAATGTGCTCTTTTTTGCAAGAAAATTATATCTAGGATTCAGACCACATCATAGTACAGAAACTGCGCTAGTTAAAGGTGCAATGTGTAACAAAGTTGAGTATCTATTAACAGAAATGCAATATGACATCCATAACTATGTTTTCAGTGGTGTATAAAGAACTTACTTAATTAGCCGTAATGTTTTTATTACCTTAGAATGAGACATTAATAGCTCCATAACCGAGGGAATCCCCTTCTATGAAGGTCGCCATGTTGTGACGTCATATTCCTACCGTAGCCGAACGCGAACAAACAGCGCTACAGAACGCGTTTCATCACTACCTTGAAAGAGAAGTAGCGGAAAGCTGGAAGCTAGCCTTACACTCCGTGAGTAGTGTTTTTTCCCTTGTGAGTGGTGTAAAATATGTAGTTGGGATTGTTTCATGTAACTTAGTTCTCCCTCGCTGTGTTATGGGTTTGTTATGTTGGGGATAGATGTGCTGTTACGTTCGTGAGACAGCTGATGATTATTAGTATTCATGTCATTGACCGTAAAACAGTACGTTACAGGAATCACTAACCCGTCGATAGAGACTTTTACTAAAGTCTTTTATCACTAAAGTCGATCGCGAAGAATTTTAAAAATCAGAGAAAAAAAGCCTATTGTGTGTAGTAAATAGTATCTATGGGATGCGGAGATGACATGATTGTAACAGCGCGCGCACTTCCGACCTTTGGACTCATGCAGACGCGTCCCAGCTCAGCCACAGTAACAGCTCATATTAGCCAGCTAAACTATTACTAAGTTACCCTGTTAGAAAAAATATATAGCTGCTCCCTCGCTGTATTATGGGTTTGCTACAGTATGTGGGGAGAAATGTGCTGCTGGTTACGTTTGTGAGACAATCAGCTGATTATTATTTTATTAAATTATATATTAAAACCCTTGATCCTCACCTGACTATGGCTTTGTAAACAGACAGTATTCATGATGTGGTTTATAATGGACTGTGGTACAGAAACAGTGACAATGGTACTCTTGGCTTACTCTGGCTATTCTCTGCTGTCTCAGCCGACGAGATGTTTGTCCCGTTTTAGCAACCGTAGCTTCTTCGAAAGGGAGGGGTGAGCAGTGGGCTGAGCCCTTAGTGCAAACCTGGTGCAAACTCGCAACCGAACCACTAGATGTCGCTAAAAGTCACACATTGCTCCTTTAAAATTACAAATGATCTACTTTTAGCTTCTGACCAAGGCTGTATTCAGGGTTCGTACACCTTTTCCAAGGTCAAATTCAAGCACTTTTTTCACTTTTTTCCAGGACCTTATTCACCGTAAATTACAAACCAATACATAGTAAAAAAATATTATTTTGCGGTTTTTCCACATTAAAAGAGATAGTATGAAATAAACAGGCAAAATTGTGTTTCGTAATAGCAGAAGGATCAGATATTGAAGCAAAACACAGGTTTTATTTTTCAAAATGTTGTTAGAGGATTTGATCCAAATGACATGCAGTAGGGGTGGGCGGTATGACCAAAATTCTGTTTCACGGTATGACTAATTTTATTTCACGGTAACAATATATTTCACGTTATAGTTATTTATACATGTAGTTATTCTCCAAAAATCATCATAAAGGGCTTTGTATACTAAATAAACCCAAATACTTCAGAAATGAAAAGTTCTTTTCCTTGTTTGACTCTTATTTGGCAAATAATTTATTTGGCAAACTATTTTGATAGCTAAATATAGTGAAAAAAACATATTAACTTTTAGAAGAACTTCCCCCAACTGACTGATATTAAATACAACTCATAGGTGCAATTAAACTTTAAATAAAGTGTTGCTGGATCATTTTTCAATCTCATGTTATTGCTTTACCTTATCAATCAGTTTATAATATCTAAATATTTTATTTTGAACTATTCTATTCATAATAATTTAGTAACTTCCTTTTAATTTGGTAGGATAATATTAGCAATACTATTATGTTTAATTTTTTGCCATGTCTGCTTATTATACTTCGTTTTTTAAGGGGCTTGTTCTGCTCTTTTTGTGATATCTGGCAACCCGTCACCTGGAGCTTTCAAGAGACGTTCAGAATCAGTTGTGTCAAGTTCAGAAGTGACTAGAAGGAGAGCACTGCAGCAGTATGAAAACCGTACAGCAGCTAGGGATGGCTGACGCGAAACAGACGTTCCGAAGCTTTGCGAGATCCCGAAGCAAAAATGATTCGAAAGACTGATCCGAAGCGTGATTCAAAACACCCAGAGTCACGTGACAAAGGCTAAATGAAGCATCTAAGTGTTTCATCAGGTGGAGTGCTCCGCCGAATCAGGGTTTGATTGATAGGTCGGTCGGGAAGGATCGCGTGAGCAAAGTGCACACAGAATGCCTATTCTTAAAGTCTTGTGCTATTTTATGATAATACAATAATAAAAAAACAAGAATACAATAATAAAAAATAATAAAACAATATTTGTTTTTTTTTATATACAATAATAAAAAAACACATTGTTGTAAAGGTTGTATCAGATCAACAGCTGCAATTGACCACTAGGTGTCACCATGGAGACGGGTGTCGAATTGATTCGAAGCCTCGAAACAATATAGCACATTTGCTTCAAATGTTTCATTGCTTCACAAAGCCTCGATCTGCCCATCACTAACAGCAGCTACTGTTAATGTTGACTAAGCAGTTATACACACCTATTGTCACAGTCCTCCGTCTGCACCAGTCTGTCTCGTCATCTGCACTACACCTCCCCGGATCCTTTTGTTTCCACTCCCGGACTCACTCCGCAATCAGCCACCTGTTCCTCGTCCCGTCATCATCATTTTCACCTGTTTGCACCTCGTTTAGTTTGATTCCTCTGTGTATTTAGTTCCTTCTCATTCAGTCTGTCTTTGTTGGTCGATGTTTGATGTTACCCCGTGTTTCCCTGTATCCTTGCCTGAATTCAGAATTAAATTATATCTTCAGTGTGAATCTGGACTCCTCCTATTCCTTCCGCCTGCACTCCTGCTCTCCTGCACCATACCCCGTGACAGATCGACCGACCACAATAAACTGAGAATTATGGACCTTCCAGCGGTAAGCCTCCTCTGTTTGGACCAGGAAGACCGCTCCCTGGAGTCCCATACCAGGGACTTTCTGGAGTTGGCGTGCCTCACTCACTATTCGGACCGCTCGCTGTGTGTTTTCTACATCGCCAGCCTCAGCGAGCGGTCCCGGGCACGCCTCCCAGGGAGCGGTCCAGAAGACAATTTCCTCGCCTGTGTGGAGTGGGTGCTGGTGTGCTGTGAATCCCCATTCTCCGTGGAAGAAGTCACCAGCACCACTCCAAAACCTGAACCCTCATCTTCACTGGTCACCGTCAGCCCTGCCGAGCCCGCGCTGACCGTCAGCCCTGCCGAGCCCGCGCTCACCGTCAGCCCTGCCGAGCCCGCGCTCACCGTCAGCCCTGCCGAGCCCGCGCTCACCGTCAGCCCTGCCGAGCCCGCGCTCCACGTCAGCCCTGCCGAGCCTGAGCTCCACGTCAGCCCTGCCGAGCTTCCCCCGCTGGTTCCGTCCAGCCCTTCCGAGTATAAACTCTCCACCCCGCTGGTTCCGTCCAGCTCTCCTGAACACGAACTCTCTGCCCCGCTGGTTCCGTCCAGCCCTTCCGAGCCTGAAATCTCTTCCCCGCCGGTTCCGTCCAGCCCTCCCGAGTCAGATCACCCCTCTCCGCTGGTTCCGTCCAGCCCTTCCGAGCCTGAACTCTCTCCCCCGCTGGTTCCGTCCAGCCCTCCCGAGTCAGTTCTCCCCTCATCGCTGGTCCCGTCCAGCTCTCCTGAACCTGAGCTCCCCTCACCGCTGGTTCCAACCAGCCCCGTCCAGCCATCGCCCGAGACCCTCCAGACCGTCCAGCCAGAGACCGTCCAGACCGTCCAGCCAGAGACCGGCCAGACCGTCCAGCCCGAGACCGTCCAGACCGTCCAGCCCGAGACCGTCCAGACCGTCCAGCCCGAGACCGTCCACTCCCCATCTGCCCTTCATCCGGGGACTCAACCCAAATATTTTTTTGGGGGGGGCCCAGTGTCCCAGCCACGGCCGCCCGAAGGGCTCTCACTGCCGTGGCCGCCCGAAGGGCCCTCACCGCCATGGCCGCCCGAAGGGCCCTCACCGCCATGGCCGCCCGAAGGGCCCTCACCGCCGTGGCCGCCCGAAGGGACCTCACCGCCATGGCCGCCCGAAGGGTCCTGACCGCCGCGGCCGCCCGAAGGGTCCTCGCAGCCTGCTCCGCCCTGGCCACGCCCTCAGCCGGCTCCGCCCTGGCCACGCCCTCAGCCTGTTCCGCCCTGGCCACGCCCTCAGCCTGTTCCGCCCTGGCCACGCCCTCAGCCTGTTCCGCCCTGGCCACGCCTTCAGCCTGCTCCGCCACGCCCTCAGCCTGCTCCGCCACGCCCTCAACCTGCTCCGCCCTGGTCACGCCCTCGTCCTGCTCCGCCCTGGAGACTTCCTCCTCCAGTCCACGCCCTCCACAGCCTCCAGGGCGCCCACCCCCCCTCCCCATTGATGTTACGGCGTGAAGTCACGCCTACCGGGAGGGGGGAGTGATGTCACAGTCCTCCGTCTGCACCAGTCTGTCCGTCATCTGCACTACACCTCCCCGGATCCTTTTGTTTCCACTCCCGGACTCACTCCCCAATCAGCCACCTGTTCCTCGTCCCGTCATCATCATTTTCACCTGTTTGCACCTCGTTTAGTTTGATTCCTCTGTGTATTTAGTTCCTTCTCATTCAGTCTGTCTTTGTCGGTCGATGTTTGATGTTACCCCGTGTTTCCCTGTATCCTTGCCTGAATTCAGAATTAAATTATATCTTCAGTGTGAATCTGGACTCCTCCTATTCCTTCCGCCTGCACTCCTGCTCTCCTGCACCATACCTCGTGACACCTATATTATACACACCTTGTAACTGCGTCATTATTTAATATGTTACCACAGCCGGGGTACACACTGAAACACCGAGATCCCTCTCAGTGTGTGCGTGCGTCCTTTGCATCAGTAAAATGCGATCAGTTCATTTGAGTGTCAGGTTGTATCACGGATTGAATCAAATGAAGATTTTATCAGCTGGTTCAGAGGCCAATTGTTTAGAGTTTGAAATTTATAATTCGCGCTGCATATTTAGTAATTTTGCCGCAGGTACCGAATCCGAGACTACCTGGAGGAGGTGCTCCGAGTTCGGCTGCTCCCGAACCATGCCGCGGTTCGCGTGAATGTGAAAGACTCGGGTGCGCACTTAGTAAAGTGACCTGTGCATGCGTTTTACTTTTAGCTGATTATGATGTAAAATAAAAACACATGTATAAGGGATGATAGTGTTGATTATTTATCTTGGATACGAGCGAGAGTAAGTCTACAGTGTATTCACACACACATATAGCGCGTGGACTCAGGCTAACAAATTATTAGAAGCCCACTGTCTGCAGAGAGCCAAATGCAATACACAGTAAACCTGTTGTTCACTCAGCTGCGCATAATAACAACACAATATATTGACCCGTGTTCTGTTTTCTATCATGCGTCGTGCACATTTGTGATGACGTAAGATGCACGCAAACGCACCAGAATTTGATCGAATCAAGTTGAGTGTGAAACCAGGCCAACGCTGCGGGGGGCGCCGGTAACAAACGCACTCGGGCCGCAGCAAACAATTTATTTGGCCATTTAATAAACAAAATATTCAGTCAGATAGGTATTTGTTGTGAAAGAAACAGTTACAATTTCAAGCACTTTCAAGCATTTTATCCAAAATTTAAGCACTTTTCAAACCTTGAAAACACAACATCAAAATTCAAGCATTTTCAAGGATTTCAAGCACCCGTACGAACCCTGTTTATTCATCGTCTGGAATCGTTTAAAGTCCTTTGAACAGTTTGCACTGAAAGTGTCTTTTGGACCTTGAACTGTTTGGTTCCCATTGAAGTCCATTATATGGAGAAAAATCCTGAAATGTTTTCAACAAAAACCTTAATTTTCAACTGAAGAAAGAAAGACATGGACATCTTGGATGACATGGGGGTGAGTAAATTATCAGCAAACATTTTTTTAAGTGAACTACCCCTTTAAAGTCTTGTGCTGTTTTATAAAGGCACAAAGCCATATCATGGTTTTGATTTTAGTTTGTTGGCAAAATATAGCGCTAGAGACCTTTATGTTAGGGTATAGACCATTTTACGAGATGTAAACAACACTGGTCCAGAAACACTTCCTGTTTCAGTTTGTAAATGGTTTCTTAATTTCAAATGTAAAGAAAATATCTTAAAGATGTTTGTTTAACTTTTTGAATCAGTTGTATATGTTCTGTTGGTTGTACTTTATCCCAACGTTTATATAGTGTTAAACAACTGAAACAGGAAGTGCTTATGGACCAGTGTTGTTTACATTTTGCGAAATGGTCTATACATTTTACATCTCATATGTGGTGGGAAAAGGGAGAAGAGAGAGTTCAGAAAAAGACGGTTTCGAACTCGGGTCGAGAGCATCAAAAGCTTCAAGCCCTACGACCTGCGCCACCGTAGCTATTTCGTGACAAGCTTCTTTTGCTAAAAAGACAGGCACTTAGTGCAAATATACACTCCGTTATCTAAAAAGTAAAAAAAAAAAAAAATCTTCCCCTCGCTTGGGGCCCAAGTGCGCATGGCCAACTTGCAATAAATAAATTTGATCAGATCGGCCCTCGCAGCCTCAAAACACAACTGGCCCACAGGGGAAATTCCCGATTCTCCCGATTGCCACTCCGCCCCTGGTGCCCAGGGCCCCTTAGATGTCATGGGCCCCTGAGGCAAAAGCCCAGTTGCCCTAATGGTTAATCCAGCCCTGGTGGTCTGTGAGTGGTGTGTGCATCTGGCTCCTCCTAAACGGGCATCATTTACTGTTCTGATCTGACAATCTTTGGTGGTTGCCACCGGGTATTAATTAGCCCTAAGAGCATAATAATCCTTTATACACAACAACAATAAAATAGCACAATGACAGGATTAATATGGTATACCCACGTTGTAACAAATAAATTAAAGATCTTTTTCACAAAAGTTATCTTGCGCTTTTGCCTCCGGCATCGTCCTGTCAGTCATCGCACCTCACTCTAGTCATGTGACTCCTGTGGCTCAACTTACCTCAGTATCTCCAATTTACACTTTATATTCTTCAGTCCAGTGCAGAGCAGCTTCACTCCTGAATCCCGCAGATTATTATAGTTCATGTTCAGCTCTTTCAGATTGGTGTCTGATCCAAGAACTGCAGCCAGAGATGAACAGCTTTTGTCTGTTAAGTTACAATCATTTAACCTACAATAAAGTCACAACACAGAATTAGATTGAACACATACAATACATTTTCTATATACTAATATTAATGAAATTTTCCACTTATTTTTTACATAAACAGCATATACAGCAAAGAGGCCGAGTTAAACTAACATTTACCTTTAAAAACTACAATTTCCTCAACATTAGTGTTTTTTATACAGTGACACATTTCCAAGACAAAATGAAGCATGTTTGAAAAATTATTTGTGTAAAGCTGTTATATCTATAGGATATGTTCTCTATTTATGTCATCTGATTGAGTTTGAGTTCTTGCTAGTGTTGCCTCTGTCTTTCTTAATTGGGGACACTTAATATTAGGGGTGTGCACAAAAATTGATTCACATTTGTATCACAATTCAAGCTTTACCGATTGAAAATCAATTAATAGAATTCCAAAAAAAAAGATTAATATATATTAGGCATAAGATTTTTTGAAAAAAGTTTGGTTACGGTTGGTTGTCAGTTGAGGTCATGGGTTGGTAGGTTTTTTTGTTTTTTTCTCCAGTGGCAGCAAGGGATAGAAAGGAAATTATTTTTTATTTTTTATATATTTTTTTTATTTTACTTTACAGTAGTGATGGATAGGCGACTCTGTTTTTTCAATAACATAGCCTACCTGTACATGTACTACCACCTTGTGTGTCCCAGCATTTTACGCACACACAAGCTGATTTTAAATGTGTGCGCGGGGGCAAACAGGGTTGCCTTATTGTAAAGTGTTATCGATTAGTTATACACCGATTCAGACATCTCGTGAGTTCAGTGTAGGAAGGCTTTAACCATTCTTAAAAATGAATCGATTCAAATGAGTCAGTTTGCGAATTGGACGTGTCATTATCGAATGTGTGCGCGTTGTGATATTATTCCGGCGGTTAGGACATCCCACAAGATTTGTTTCATCACAGAAAACATTTCATCACTGTTTTTTTTTTGTTTATTTAAAGTGTGGTTTATTTGTCAGCTGAATGTGTGGAACGCTTTTCAGAGAAGATAAGGCAACGTATATTCCCACCCAGCGTCAATTCAGGAAAAAAATCAATCTCCGAATGATCCACATGAAACTTTAGTCTTCCGACCTTGCCATCATCTTGATTTATTTTCATTAATATGTGCGAGGGAGAGAGAGCAAGACTTAGTTGTGAGAATGTTCGGACTGGAACCGAACATTTATTTTTTTATGCCTTAGGCTACGTTCACACTGCAGGCTGAAATGACCTAATTCCAATTTTTTTGCCCCTATGCGACCTGTATCTGATTTTTTCATGACAGTCTGAACGACACAGATCTGATATTTTCAAATGCGACCCAGGCCACTTGGGTATGTGGTCCAAATCCGATACTGTATGGATCCGATCTTTTCAAATGCGACTTCAATCTGAACGGCCAGGTCACATATATCCGACCCGCACGTCATTGCACGCACCTGTAGCTAGCCAATACATGCTAACTCCAACGCGTTTCTGCACTGTTATGGGCCGCTGGTCCGATTATCATGAAAACAAATCTCAGAGAACGGTCGACTAGGTACCGATCAGTCGACTAGGTACAGATCGGCCCTCGCGGCCTCGAAACACAACCGGCCCACAGGGGAAACTCCCGACTCTCCAGATTGCCACTCCGCCCCTGGTGCCCAGGGCCCCTTAGATGTCATGGGCCCCTGAGGCAAAAGCCCAGTTGCCCTAATGGTTAATCCGGCTCTGGTGGTCTGTGAGTGGTGTGTGCATCTGGCTCCTCCTAAACGGACATCCTTTACTGTTCTGATCTGACAATCTTTGGTGGTTGCCACCGGTTATTAATTAGCCCTAAGAGCAGAGGTGGAAAGAGTACTGAAAATTTGTACTCAAGTACAAGTACAAGTAGTTGCTAAAATAATACTCGATTACAAGCAAAAGTACTGGTGTTAAAAATGTACTTAAGTAAAAGTACAAAGTACCCCTCTCAAAAACTACTCAAGTACTAATTACTAATTACTTTTAGCCTGTGATATTTATTTACTTTTATGGAAACCAAGTTATAAAAATGGTCCAATATAATTATTATTATTAATGAATTATACTGCAAAATAAATAAGCTTATTGGGGTATTTTATTTATAAACTTCTTTTTTTTCTTTTTTTTTTACAATAACGATTTCCAAATGGACCCTACTAATATTTCAAAAGTTATCAGCATTTAGCACTGACACAAATGTGCCATCTAGACAGACTGACAATCAGTGCAGTTACACTGTTATGCCAGTGGGTCATGGCCGGCAAGATACTGATTTTATGAAAGAGTCATTATTAAACTCTTCATTCTAAGCTTAAAACACGGATTCAATATTAATAAAACAATGTGTTGACAATGACATACAATATAACTTTTTAATCTAAGTTTACAATGCTAAATCTTTATTACGGTATATGTGCTTGTCACCTGAGTAACGCTGAAGCTCATGTTTCAAGTGATGTTTTTAGTCAAATTATCGTGAGGTCTACCCAACTTTAAAAACAAAAACAACTGAACTATCACATATCACTGCAGAAACAAAGTTTCTATAAAACGTCTCCTTTCCTTCCTCTGTATAAGAACAACTCCTCCATGTGGGGTCATGGGCACTCGTCATCTGGTATTTCTTCGGAATTTTCAATGAAATCAGCGTCTCGAATCTCCATGTCCATTACGGCAAAGTTCTTTGATAACACTAAAATACAAACTGAAGGACATGTGAGGACGAATAAAGCTCTCCAGAAACAGGGCTTTTTTCCCGCTCCAAATACAAGGGTTTTTATTGGCCCGCCCACGATCAGTTATTTCCATTGGATACCCAAATGCTGGTCAAAGATTTGAATAATTGTTGAATTCAAATTGTATAAGTACTTTGTAATTAATGGGATTTTTAAAGTAGTGAAGTACATTACTTAACTTAATTTGTACTCAAGTACAAGGAAAATTACAGACTAAAAATGTACTCATAAAAGTACAAGTACACGAAAAAACTACTTAATTACAGTAATCTGAGTAGTTGTAATTCGTTACTTCCTCCTCTGCCTAAGAGCATAATAATCCTTTATACACAACACCAATAAAATAGCACAATGGCAGGATTGACATGGTTTGTAACAAATAAATAAAAGATCTTTTTCACAAAAGTTATCTTGCGCGTTTGCATCCGGCATCGTCCTGTCAGTCATTGCACCTCACTCTAGTCATGTGACTCCTGTGGCTCAACTTACCTCAGTATCTCCAATTTACACTTTATATTCTTCAGTCCAGTGCAGAGCAGCTTCACTCCTGAATCCTGCAGATTATTATAGTTCATGTTCAGCTCTTTCAGATTGGTGTCTGATCCAAGAACTGCAGCCAGAGCTGAACAGCTTTTGTTTGTTAAGTTACAATCATTTAACCTACAATAAAGTCACAACACAGAATTAGATTGAACACATAAAATACATTTTCTATATACTAATATTAAAGGTGCATTGCGCAACATTTCATGTTAAAAATAGCCGTTTTCTAACCCATACATGCTTAAACAATCGCCTGATGAGCTGAATGAGCCCTTCTCTGATCACTGAGATTGCCTCTATAATCCTGTACAGTGAAATATATAAGAGGGATTCGGGCTTGAATCTGAGACTGGGCGTGATGTCATGCGCGTTCACGCTCGCCTGGCTATGTCTGGCAGGTTCGTGTAGCTATTCGCCGCCGTTCTCCGTATCAGAGAAGACAACTCGAGCGACACAACTCTAGTCAGCTTTCCACAAAAGTAGACGATGGATTCAAAGGGGCTGTTTACACCTGGTCACTTCATGTGTTTTCTGTGATCGGATAGCTATTCGATCGTGAAAAGACCAGGGTGTAAATGCCCTCCGAAACGCGTTAGAGACGGATGAATCCGATCGCTCAAACCACTTGAGGACGTGGTCTGGGCCGCATTCCAGACGAAACTGGACAAGTGTAAATGCATCTGGTTGTTGAAACCAAGCTATAGGTTATGTCATGTTATTTTAGTCATATGACGACGCGCATCACCTCAGATGAGCAGCTGAGCTGAGCAAGGCAGCGCGCCGCAATCTATCGCAAATCAAAGTGAAAGTAAGTCGCAGATGCTTAACACTACCATCTTCATTAAAAGTAAAGAAATGAATTGATCTTACCAGGCCTGTTGCCGATCTCTCTTATAGCTGTCTTTGAAATTAGCCGATGATTAATAAAATCCAGCTCATATCTGTTGCTTTCGGTGACGTGCACTTCATATCTGTATATGGCGCGGAAAGAGACCGGCTTGTAGTTCATTACAAACCCCAACGCAAACTCCGCGTGAGACAAAGAAAATAAACTTCAGTCTGTCCAGTGCCAGGCGTCGGAATAAGACGAGAGTCAACATCGGGACGGCTTTCAACAAACGGAGAGATCTCCGGTCTGCTCTAGGGCTCAAACGGGTCCTATACAAAGTGATAACTGAACGTGTTTCCATAACAATTCAATCATAAGTGGATACAGTAAGCACAGGGAGATAGATGGAAACAAAAACCGAAGTTTTCTACTACCCCCGTTTCCCCCTCTCACACACATAAGTGTGTAATTTACTCAAATGCCTTTCCTTTCATATATTTTAAATGACTTGCAGATTTATTACTGTATTACCTCATTATGACTGTAACAAAAGATGTGTGCCGCACAGTGTGCGGCTAATGCTCCTTAGGTTATGAACAGCTCGTGCAAACGTGCGTGTGTGTGTGTTCCTCCATGAACGTGCACAGCTCTGGTTGCAGTTTCGCTTGTTGCCAGAGGGGGCGTAGTTCTGCAAAAACTCAGAGACTTGCGTTTAGCTCCTTTAATGAAATTTTCCACTTATTTTTTACACAAACAGCATATACAGCAAAGAGGCTGAGTTAAACTAACATTTACCTTTAAAAACTACAAATTCCTCAACAATAGTGTTTTTTATACAGTGACAAATTTCCGAGACAAATTGAAGCATGTTTGTGTAAAGCTGTTATATCTATAGGATATTTTCTCTATTTATGTCACCTGATAGAGTTTAGGTTCTTGCCAGTGTTGCCTCTGTCTTTCTTAATTGGGGACACTTAATATTAGTGGTGTGCACAAAAATGTATTCACATTTGTATCACAATTCAAGCTTTACCGATTGAAAATCAATTAATAGAATTCCAAAAAAAAAGATTAATATATATTAGGCATAACATTTTTTAAAAGAAAGTTTGTTTACGGTTGGTTGTCAGTTGAGGTCATGGGTTGGTAGGTTTTTTTTTTTTTCCTCCCAGCAAGGGATAGAAAGGAAATTATTTTTTATTTTTTTTATATTTTTTTTATTTTACTTTACAGTAGCGATGGATAGGCGACTCTGTTTTTTCAATAACATAGCCTACCTGTACATGTACTCTACCACCTTGTGTTTCCCAGCATGTTACACACACACAAGCTGATTTTAAATATGTGCGCGGGGGCAAACAGGGTTGCCTTATTGTAAAGTGTTATCGATTAGTTATACACCGATTCAGACGTCTCGTGAGTTCAGTGTAGGAAGGCTTTAACCATTCATTAAAATGAATCGGTTCAAATGAGTCAGTTTGCGAATTGGACATGTCATTATCGGATGTGTGCGCGTTGTGATATTATCACATGACAGTTAGGACATCCCACAAGATTTGTGTCATCACAGAAAACATTTTATCACTGGATATTTTTTTCGTTTATTTAAAGTGTGGTTTATATGTCAGCTGAATGTGTGGAACGCTTTTCAGAGAAGATAAGGCAACGTATATTCCCACCCAGCGGCAATTCAGGAAAAAAATCAATCTCCGAATGATCCACATGAAACTTTAGTCTTCCGACCTTGCCATCGTCTTGATTTATTTTGATTAATATGTGCGAGGGAGAGAGATCAATACTTAGTTGTGAGACGGGACTCTCTCTCTCTCTCTCTCTCTCTCTCTCTCTCTTTCGGAGCGGATGTTGGGAGAAGCTGACACTATTAAACTTTCTGCGTATGCAGACGATATTACTCTAATGGTTAGGAATCCACATGATGTTCAAGTTATAAAGGAAGCTTTAAAGATGTATGAAGGAGCATCATCAGCCAAACTAAATTGGCAAAAAACAGAGGCATTATGGTGTGGGTGTGAAAGAAACCCTTTGCCTGAATTACCAGGAAATGTGAAGTGGGGGATGTCTGGTTTTAAATTTTTAGGAGTTTATCTTGGTAAAGATGAATGCAAGATGAAGAACTGGGAGGGTTTAGTAGAAGGAGTGCTTGTAAAGTTGTCTAAATGGCAATGGCTGCTACCCCAGTTATCCTACAAGGGAAGAGTCCTGATAGCCAACAATCTTATAGCTTCCACCCTTTGGCACAAGTTGATGGTTTTAGACCCTCCAAAAAACATAATTGAAGATATTCAAAAGACTCTTGTTAAATTTTTTTGGTCAGGACAACACTGGCTAAAAGCTGCTGTCTTATACCTTCCAGTTCATTAGGGAGGACAAGGATTAATTGACATTTGGTCAAGGATTGCTGTTTTCCGATTGCAAGTGGCACAGCGTCTTTTATATGGTCAGCATCAGCAGTGGATGGACGTAGCATGTGCTCTGCTGCAAAAAAACAGAAGAATGGGGTTGGATAAGCAATGGTTCGTCATGTCCTTGGATGGACTAGCATTGGAAGGATTGGTGGGCTTTTATAAGAGTGTGTTGCAAGCTTGGCAGACTTTATCATGTTCAAGAGAACGGGAAGGATCCAATCAGTGGATATATGAAGAGCCTTTATTTTTCAATCCTTGTATCTCTGTCGAGTTGCTGAGCTCTGCCACTGTAAGATCGGCAATGTTGAAAGCAGGAGTATCCAAAATCTGCCATCTACGCAGGGGACTGAGCTGGATATCTGTGGAGGAACTGGCACAAAAGGTGGGCTTCAGGTCTGAACGGCTTATCAAGAGGATGTTGGAGGATCTTGAGGAGGTCCTCCCTGTTCCATAAGGGATATCATGAAAGTTTACCCTGTGGAGAACTGTTATGATGGTGGTAATGCCCATTTTCCTGAACTGCATGTTTCCATAAAAAAAGAAGACTGGCAGGAAGATGGCAGAAAGTTGCTTTCAATGGAGATACCAGAACTGAATGTTTTTAGCAATTTGAGCAGACAAACACTTTATAGAGCTTGTGTAAAAACTATAAATTTCCAACATCTTAAGGATGTAAGAGACATGGACAATGGTGTTTGATTCAGGCTCTTCCCCGAAAGGTAGCTGGCGGTCCCTGTACAAAAGACCCATTGAGAAAAGGGTGGGTGATCTTCAGTGGAGAATTGTGCATGGGATTTTGGCTACTAACAGACACAAAGCACTCCTTAATGTCTCAGATGATGAGGGTTGTCCTTTTTGTGGGGTACCTGAAACTGTTTTTCATCTTTTTATTGAGTGTCAACGTTTAGGAATAATTTTGGGTTTTATGGAAAGCTGGAGTTTACAGCTCATGGGAAAGTTTAACCGAGAATTGTTTATTTTTGGTCCCAAATATACAGCAAAATATAAATCCAAAGTGGTTTTACTAAACTACTTGTTTGGTGCAGCAAAGCTGGCAATTTGGTGTACAAGAAGAAATAAGGTTGAAGGGAGGGAAAGTGTGGACATTGTTTTGATGATGAGAGGTTTTATAAAGAAGAGATTAATGATGGAATTTGCGTATTTTAGCCTCATAAATGATGTTAACTCTTTTTTTCATGTGTGGGGAATTGATGGTGTTTATGTGAAGCTGATGATCAGAGTGGTTTTGTATTAAATTTATGAGTGTTCAGTTTTTTTTTGTTTTTTTTTTTTCTAAAAAATATGAATGTTTTAAGGGTTTTTTAAAAAATATGTTAATATTGATTAATTAAAGAAGATCTAAAGTCAAAGTCTCTCTCTCTCTCTCTCTCTCTCTCTCTCTCGTTTCCGGTGTGAGCGTGAGCGTGAGCGCGAGGAGTGTGGAGTATCGTGAGTTTTTCTCTCTTTCTCTTTTTTCTCCTTTGTTTTTTCTTTTCTTTGTTTCTTTTTCACTTTATCTTTTTACTCTTTGTTTTGATTAAGTTTGTTTTTGGTCTTTTTTGGGTCGCGCGGGGTTTCCCCCTTGCGTGGCCATGGCGGACTCACGAATTGGTGTCTTAAAGAATCTCACTCGGCGGCACGGTGTTAAAGTGGCGTCCGCGGTGAGTGTTGAAGATTGTTGTTTGGCAATGGGAGAAGTTGTTGGGCATGACAGTATTTTGTCAGCGTCTAAAATGAATAGTGCTGTTGTGGTTTTTTTGAAGTCGGTTGAGAGTGCAAATGAATTAGTGGAAAGAGGGATTGTTATAAATAATCTCTTCACACCGGTTCTACCTCTTTCAACACCTTCAAAAAAAGTAACACTGTCTAATATTCCACCTTTTGTTTCTGATGAAACTTTGGTTAAGATCTTGTCCCGTTATGGAAAGCTGGTTTCACCAATTAAGAAAATCCTCATTGGTACTGCTTCACCACTGTTAAAACATGTAGTTTCTTTTAGAAGATTTGTCTTCATGATTTTGAAAGACAGTGAAGAATTAGACTTGACTTTTAATATTAAGGTTGACAACTTTGATTAAGTTTTCTATGCTACAACTGATAAAATGAAGTGCTTTAACTGTGGTGGGGTAGGCCATCTGATTCGCACTTGCCCTAAAAAGAATAAAGATCACTCATCGACTGATGTGCAAAGCATGACGGAGGTTAGTCCAAATAGTGATGAAAGGGCTGAAGCAGGGCCTTCTAATGCTCTCATTCTGAGTGTGAAAGATGTGACTGTCGTAGAGAATAGTGGGTTCTCTGAAGCTCAAAATGTAATTCCTGATGATACCACTGAACCAGTAGTGTCTTTGCAAGGGAGTGAGATGAATGCTACTGCTGTAGTGAGTGTAGGAGTCAGTAATGTAGTTGAGTCCGTTTTGACAAAGGATGAGAGTAATGTGAAGTGTCAATCAATTGAAATGTGTGATGATGCTGTTGATTTAGAATCAGATACAGCTGAGTTTAAAGTTCCAGGTAAAAGGAAAAGTTCAAGTGAAGTTGAAAGTGCTAAACAGAAAAAAACACATGTAGTTGATGATGATGATGATCAAGAAGGGATGGAAAGTGGCAAAGAGTCTTCAGATTCAAATTTCAGCCTTTCCCAAAGAGCTTCATCCAGTCGTGATTATGAGGTAGAAGACATTAAAATGTTCCTCAAAGCAACGAAAAATAAGAGAGGAGTACGTGTCTGTGAATATTTTCCAGACATCAAACAATTTGTTGACAAGACCAAAATGTTCATGGCAGACAGCTTATTTACAAACAAGGAAATCTATCGGTTAAAAAAAAATTGTACGAATTTTAAACCCTGATCTTGCAAATGATAATAGCTAAAAAGCTAAAACTGAAACATGGGTTTCTAGCATTGTTTTTATCAGCTTTCGCTTGTTTTTTATTTTCTTCTTTTCTTTTAAAAATGAATGAAATTAATATCGCTTCCTTGAATATTAATGGAGCAAGAGATATTAAGAAAAGAATGGAAATATATGAATTTGTGAAACAAAATAAGTTAGATGTGGTGATGCTGCAAGAGACTCATAGTGATCTAAAAAATGCTTCTGATTGGATTAGAGAATGGGATGGTCTTTCTTTCTTAAGTCATAATACTTCACTTAGTGGTGGAGTAGCCATTTTTTTGTGAAGAATTTTAACCCACATTCTTTCCAAGTAGAAGAAATAGTAAAAGGTAGACTCTTAAAAGTAAGAGTAAACTATGATAAGAATGCTCTTATTTTTATTTGTGTGTACTGCCCTGTCTCCGCAATAGAGAGAATGGTGTTTTAAATATATTGTGTTCTGTGTTGCAAAAATGTAATCAAGAAGAGTTTTTGTTTTTGGGAGGTGATTATAGCACTGAATCTAATCTAGATAGGAATCATATAGAACCTCATTTGCCTTCTAGAAATCGATTGATTCAATTTGTTAATATGCATGAACTGTGTGATGTTTGGAGAAGATTAAATGGCATGCAAAAACAGTATACCTGGACCCATGTGCGTGATAGAATTATTTCTATGGCAAGATTGGACCGTTTTTACATTTTCAAACACCATTATAATATTATTAGGAATTTTCATAATGTACCTGTTAGTTTTTCTGACCATTGTATGGTCAAATGTTCAGTTTTTATTAATCTTTTAAAACCTAAAAGTGCGTATTGGCAATTCAACACTGCCTTGTTAAGTGACACACATTTTAAAGAGTGTTTTAATTATTTTTGGGAGGATTTTAAAACTAAGAAAGGTTTGTATAATTCTGTACAACAATGGTGGGATGTAGGAAAAGCCCAAATTAAGCAACTTTGTTTACAGTTTACTCGAAACATCACTAAAGAGACTAATTTTAGAATGAGTATCTTGGAGGCTGATATTTTAAAACTCCAAGATTTGGCAGAGAATACTGGTGCAAGAGGTTTCCTTAATTTACTTTTAGATAAAAAAACACAATAGGCTGATCTACTGGGTTCTAGGACACAGGGGGCCTTGGTCAGGTCGAGATTTCAAAATATGAATCAAATGGATGCTTCAACTAAATTCTTTTTTAATTTAGAAAAAAAGAATGGTCAAAGTAGAACAATTCATGGTTCACGATCTGAATCTGGTATTCTTTTGACCGATCCTTCGGATATTCGCCAAAGGGCTGTTGGTTTTTATAAGGATTTATATAAAAGTGAAGTTGCTACAGAGCTAGAAAATGAGGGTGAGTTCTTCTTTGAAAACTTACCCCAAGTGCCTGAAAGCATCAACAGTGGAATCTCTGGCCCTCTGAGTATGAGTGAGCTACAGAAAGCCTTTCAAGGGATGGTGTCTGGAAAAGCACCAGGAATCGACGGTATACCAGTGGATTTTTATAAATCTTTCTGGTCAACAATAGGAGACGATCTCCTAGAGGTGTTGAATACCAGTCTGGCAAGGGGTAAACTGCCTCAAAGTTGCAGAAGAGCTGTGTTGACCCTCCTACCGAAAAAAGGAGATCTTGGAGACATAAAGTGTTGGCGTCCAGTTTCTTTGCTCTGCAGTGACTATACGCTTTTATCAAAGGTTTTAGCTAACAGACTAGCTAATGTAATGGACAGTGTTGTTCATCCTGATCAAACTTACTGTGTCCCAGGTAGATCGATTTTTGATAACATTTCTTTTATTCGTGATCTTATTGAAGTCTCCAAGATGCTAAACCTAAATTGTGGTCTTATTTCGTTAGATCAAGAGAAGGCTTTTGATCGGATAGAGCATTGTTTTTTATGGAAGGTTTTAAATGCATTTGGCTTTAGTGAAAGTTTTATTAACTACATTAAAGTCCTTTATAATGATGTGGAGAGTATTTTAAAGGTCAATGGTGGTTTGTGTACTCCTTTTACAGTTTTTAGAGGCATAAGACAGGGTTGTGCATTATCTGGTATGTTATATTCTTTGGCAATTGAACCTTTGTTATATCAGATAAGATGTAAACTTCAAGGTGTAATTTTACCAAAATGTAGGAATAAATTCATACTATCTGAGATGATGTCACTGTGTGTATCAATGGACAAAGTGATATTCAAGCCTTGTTAAACTTATTGAAAACTTTTAAAAAAATATCTTCTGCTAATATAAACTGGGGAAAAAGTGAAGCTTTTTTAATAGGAGATTGGAAAAATGCTAAACCTAAACTTCCTATGGGCCTGCAATGGGGAAAATTGGTTTTAAATATTTAGGAGTTTTTATTGGAGATGAAGTAATGACGCAAAAAAACTGGGAGGGTATAATAGATAAAGTAAAAGGTCGATTTGAAAAATGGAGATGGCTGCTTCCAAAAATGTCATTTAGAGGACGTGTTCTAATTGCTAATAATTTGGTGGCTTCTTCATTGTGGCACAAGTTTGCTTGTCTAGATCCCCCGTTAACTTTGATAACAAAACGTCTCGGTTACGTATGTAACCCTCGTTCCCTGAGTAGGGAACGGAGACGTTACGTCAGAAGTGACGGAGATTGGGGGATTTCGCATAGAAAGCCAATCCTCTTCGAGTATTTAAAAACGAGCCAATGGCATGCAATGCCTTGGGGCTGCGGAAATTTGCATAGCGTACTCCGCCCTACTCCGTGAGTATAAAAGGAGGAAGTGAACGCAACCGCAGTATGTCTTCGCTGAGGAGCCAAGACTGAACTCGGCATCTACCCAGCGATACAGCAGAAGTGGCAGGGAGACGTAACGTCTCCGTTCCCTACTCAGGGAACGAGGGTTACATACGTAACCGAGACGTTCCCTTTCGTAGTCACTTCGAGTTACGTCAGAAGTGACGGAGATTGGGGGTCTGTGCCATCACGCCATCTTCAAGCTGTCTTCCAGTGCCCTGCGAAAATCTGAACCCCCCTTTTTTTTTTTTTTTTTTTGGGGATCCTACTTTGACACAGGATTTGACATATCCCGGAGGGGACATGCTACCAGATGCCTACCGAAGGGAGGACTTAAGAATACTCACATGGTCAAGGAACACATATCAGTCCCTCCAGGATTTCGCGATGTCGCGATCGCAACTATTAACGCAACTTCAACAAATCCACGTGAATTCAGTGCGCCTTGCAATTTTGAAAAATCACCGCAACTTTTCTGCAACTTTGACGAATCATCGCGCCGCGGTCTCCTGCAAAGCGTCGTCATACGTCAGCAAACTCACTTGTTTTGTTCAGAAGACACAGCAGATGTGGACTGTCAACGTCTCACATTTAGGCTACCTACAAAAATAACAGAAAAGACCAATGTTGCCTGTGGTGTTGTTGCTATGGTGTTCTAGGTTGGCGCAATAGAGATGATGTCACGGGAAGTGGACGAGAAGCACCAGTGAATGTCATGTATGTTTAACGTTGCAAAAAGGAAGTAAAGCAAACACGTTCATACAGTTCGAATCCAGAGTCTTTATTTAAAAGACACGACATTGCCAACTTAGTCTTTGTCGCTATATTTAGTGATATAAAAAAGCGACTAGAGACAAATCTAGCGGCTTTTTGGACAAACCTCAGTAACCAAATGTTGCCAGCGAGCGCGAGGTTTGCTTTCTCCCTGCCGTCACACCTCTCTCTGCGTCCCTGTTCAGTGAACGGCTGCAGTAGAGGAGCAGCACGGCAGCTGACAGACGCGAATGAGCAGTGTTGTTTCCACGGACTTATCACTTATCTGCTTCTCTTTTGTTTTATATTTAAAGAATTGAGTTTGACCTTTTTTTTTTACTTTCTTTTCTTGTGTTTATCACTTGTAATAGGCTACTCACTATCACAGTGCATTAGTTCACCCAGTTCCCGAACTCTCTCAATTCAGAAAATTTTACACATAAAAAATAGCTAGCCGACTCGTTCTATTGTCTGACAAAAAAAAAATTAAGCAAATGAGAACAGCTTTATTGGATATGCGGCTATATTATATTATATTAGCTATATTAAAATACATTATCAAACATTTGGTTTTTCCACCATTTAACTTTAGTGGCTATTCCTAAAACTGTATTTTGCACTTTATTAGTATTGGCATCTTTCAACATAAATGCTGCTTAATGTTTGTGAGGTTCTGCACATTGACTTTTTTGCAGGTGCAGATCTTGTTTTAAAAAAAAAAGAAGCTTAGTTTGTTAGGTTTTGCTGTGTCTTTAAATCGTTTGTTTTGCCTTTTATGGTTACTAATGGTTAGTTAGTTTGTTCGTGTGTTACAAAGTGTGTGACTTTGTCTCTTAAGTCAATTCTGGACTACAATAGAGCAGATGCAGATGATGAACAGTGTTTTCTGTGGGACATAATAAGTCCCTTTGGGGTGGACTTTGGACTTTTCTATCTTAGTAAACCTATAACATGCACAAAAAATATAACAACACAATAAAGGAAAGGGGAAAAGCCAAAAAGCATAATATGGGCATTTTAAGTAAAAATCTATCTATCTTTGCCGTTTTAACCTATAAAAACATGCAGAAGAACATCGCAACTTTTATCGCAACCTTTTAAAAAAAGCGGCCGCAACATCAGGCATTTTAGGCCGCAACAATCACAAAAAAGGCCCGCGAAATCCTGGAGGGACTGACATATGGAACACTGGAGAACCAACTGAGATGGCTATAACATTTCAACTCCAGGGGTGGCAGATGACTTGCCAAGGGAAGACACATGCTCAGAGAGGCTTACAGTGGATAATACACATGAGACGGTTACCATGGGGGAACCGTACGCATGGAGGCACCTAGCCAGCATCCAAAGCCACAGCAGTGGAGCCCGCATCGTCAGTGCTGGAGGACTCAAGCCTTCAATGGAAGAACTGAGGAATATCGCACTTATCCAGTCAAGGAGTGGAGTGGCGAGCAAGCGAAGACACCTGAGCGGGTCCAGTACCGGCCGGAACGAGTACGTGAGAGGACACTGGCTCAATTCGCAGATTATAGAACCTGGCGAAGGTGTTGGGTGTCGCCCAGCCTGCAGCTCTGCAGATGTCTGTTAGCGAGGCGCCATGCGCTAAAGCCCAAGAGGAGGCTACACTCCGAGTGGAATGGGCCGTCACACCAAGGGGGCACGGAAGGCCTTGCTGCTGGTAAGACAAAGCAATGGCATCCACTATCCAGTGGGACAGCCGTTGCTTTGAGAGAGCCCTTCCCTTCTGGCTCCCTCCATGACAGACAAAGAGCTGGTCTGAGGTCCTGAAACTGCGTTCTGTCGACATAGGTGCGGAGAGCACGTACCGGACAGAGCAGTGCCAAGGCTGGGTCTGCCTCCTCCGGGGGCAGCGCTTGCAGGTTCACCACCTGGTCCCGGAAGGGAGTGGTGGGAACCTTGGGCACATATCCAGGCCGGGGTCTCAGGATCACGTGAGAGTAAGCCGGCCCGAACTCCAGGCACGCTTCGTCAACGGAGAATGCGTGCAGGTCCCCCACCCTCTTGATGGAGGCCAATGCAACCAGGAGTGCTGTCTTCATGGACAGAAACTTTAACTCTACCGATTGCAAAGGCTCAAAGGGATGCCTCTGCAGAGCACTTAAAACTACCGAGAGGTCCCAAGAGGGTACGAGGGGAGGACGAGGCGGATGCAGCCTCCTCGCTCCCCTCAGGAACCTGATGACCAGGTCGTGCTTCCCTAAGGACTTACCTTCCACTGCTTCATGAGAAGCGGCAATGGCCGCGACGTAAACCTTAAGGGTGGAGGGCGACAGCCTGCGCTCCAACCCTTCTTGCAGGAAGGAAAGCACGACACTGATCGAACATCTCCGGGGGTCTTCTCCGCGAGAAGAACACCAATTGACGAAGAGGTTCCACTTCAACGCATAAAGGTGTCTCGTGGACGACGCTCTTGCGGAAGTGATGGTTGCCGCCACCGCAGGTGGCAGCGAACTCAAACCTGCCTCGTCCCGTCCAGGAGCCACACGTGCAGCCTCCAAAGATCGGGACGAGGGTGCCACAGAGTGCCCCGTCTCTGAGAGAGTAGGTCCGGTCTCAGAGGAATAGGCCAAGGAGGTGCTGTCGCGAGGAGCATGAGTTCGGAGAACCATGTCTTGGTGGGCCAATAGGGGGCTACCAGCAAGACCTGCTCCTCGTCCTCCTTGATCTTGCACAACACCCGTGCAAGGAGGCTCACTGGGGGAAACGCATACTTGCGTGGGCCCCGTGGCCAGCTGTGCGCCAGCGCATCCGAGCCGAGAGTGCCCCGGGTCAGAGAATAAAACTGGGCGCAGTGGGACGAGTCCCGAGAGGCGAACAGGTCTATCTGTGCCTCCCCGAACTGGTCCCAAATCAGCTGGACTGACTGGGGATGGAGTCGCCATTCGCCGGAGATGGGACGGGCCCGGGACAGCTCGTCGGCTGCCCAGTTCCGGTCTCCAGGAATGTAAACTGCACGAAGGGACCTCAGGTGCTTCTGACTCCATATCAAGAGGTGGCGGGTGAGCTGCGACAACTGACGCGAGCGTAGACCCCCCCTGGTGGTTGAAGTACGCTACTGCCGTAGTGTTGTCTGAGCGGACAAGCACATGCTGGCCCCTGAGCAACGCTCGGAAGCGGTGCAGGGCGAGCCGTACTGCCAACAGCTCGAGGCAATTGATGTGCATGAGGCGCTGGGCTCCTGTCCAGGAACCGGCGGCTGCATGCCCATTGCACATGGCACCCCAACCCGTGGTAGACGCATCCGTGGAGACAACGAGATGCCTGGAAACTCGCTGAATAGGGACGCCGGTCCGTAAAAAGCTGAGGTTCGACCACGGGAAGAAGGTTCGGCAGCACGCTGGAGTCACTGGAACTCGGAGCGAACCGCGATGCCATGCCCACCTCGGGACTCGATTGCGAAGCCACAGGTGAAGCGGTCTCATATGAAGCAAACCGAGCGGCGTTGCCGCGGCCGCGGATGCCATATGCTCCAGGAGCCTCTGAAATAGTTTCAGTGGAACCGCACTCTTGCCCTCGAACTGTCGAAGACAAGCCAGCAGTGAGTGCGCGCGCTCGTTCGTGAGCTGCGCGGACATGGCGACCGAGTCTATCTCCATGCCGAGAAAAGAGATCCTCTGCACGGGGCAAAGTTTGCTCTTTTCCCGGTTGACCCGAAGGCCCAGACGGGCTAGGTGCAGGAGCACCAGGTCTCTGTGTTCGCAAACCTGAGCTCGAGAGTGTGCTAGTATCAGCCAGTCGTCGAGATAATTCAGGATGCGAACCCCGTGTTCGCGAAGGGGAACAAGGGCTGCCTCGACGATCTTCGTGAAGACGCGAGGGGACAGAGCTAACCCGAATGGGAGAACGGCGTACTGGTATGCCTGGCCCTCGAAGGCAAACCGAAGAAACGGTCTGTGTCGAGGGAGAATGGAGACATGGAAGTACGCGTCCTTCAGGTCGATCGCTGCAAACCAATCCTGATACCGAACACATTCAAAAATGCGTTTGGCCGTGAGCATTTTGAACGGTAGTCGATGGAGAGAACGGTTCAAAATGCGCAGGTCCAGGATCGGTCGTAACCCACCGGTCTTTTTGGGGACAATGAAGTAGGGGCTGTAAAACCCGGACCTCACCTCGGCTGGAGGGACCGTCTCGATTGCACCCTTCGCCAGCAGGGTCGCAATCTCCGCTCTCAAGACTGGGGCATTGCCACCGACCATCGTGGAGCGAACTCCCCTGAAGCGGGGAGGAGACCGTGCGAACTGAATCGCGTAGCCGAATCTGATCGCTCTGATGACCTAGCGGGATACCCCGGGAAGCGCTAGCCAGGCTTCCAGGAAGTGAGCCAACGGGGTCATGCGAACCACAGACGTCCCCCCGGAGGGGCAGCGGTGTGGGTCAACTGGCACGCGTGCAGGAGTTACCCCGCTCGGATGCGTCGAAGCCCGCTCCCCGACAGAAGGGACCAGGGAAAGCGGAGCCTTCCACGGGGGTCTGTTCTGCCGGGGGTCTGGCGATAGAGGGGGAAGGGATTGGCGTAGCCCGGGGGCGACACACGCACCCTTCCGCGCCCTCAGAGACAGAGAGGAGTGTGTGGGCTGACGCACGGGGGCATCGAGCGCACCCACTCCAGTCTGTGAGCTCAGTGAGGATGTCAAGTCTTTCTTTAACCAGTTCAGGGTGCTGCCCACCCGTGGGTGAGCAGCGGGGAGCTGAGAACAAAAGATTCTCCCCCGGCCCTCCACCGGGGGAAGGAGGGGGCCTGCTACCGCCTCCTGTGAAAGACTCGAGATCGTCACTGAGCGGCCCGTGTCAGGATCTTCGCTTGGCCTGGCTTTTAGCGGGGCGAGCGGCCTGAGGGGGCTGTGACGCCGGCCTGCGGCCTCCTCGACGCCGGGACCCGGGTGAAGGCTGCTGCTGGGGCCAGGCGGGAGGGAGGGGAGCCGCAGGGGGGCGTCCTCGGCGGCGAGCAGAGGGAGGCACCTGCGCCGGCGACTGGGTGGAGGCAGCAGCTGGTCGCCGGGGCAGGATGTGTTTAATGGCCTCCGTCTGCTTCTGGGCGGTGGAGAACTGCTGGGCGAAGTCCTCGACCGCACCGCCGAAAAGGCCAACCTGGGAGAGCGGAGCGTCGAGCAGACGAGTCCGCTCAGCGCTCCGCGTATCTGCCAGGTTGAGCCAGAGATGGCGCTCCTGAACCACACAAGTGGCCATCACCTGACCGACGGCGCGAGCGGCCACTTTCGTTGCCCGGAGAGCAAGGTCAGTGGCGGACCGCAAATCTTTAAATGCCGTCGAATCAGTCCCGCCCTCGTGCATGTCTCTGAGCATCTTCGCTTGGAAGACCTGCAAAATGCTCATCGCATGCAAAGCGGAGGCCGCCTGTCCCGCCGCTCTATAGGATCGCGCCGCCATAGCAGACGAGAACCCACAGGCTTTGGATGGGTGCTTAGGAGGACCACGGGTGGAGGCGCTCTGTGGACACAGCTGCATCGCAACAGAGCGCTCCACCGGGGGCATCCCAGTGTACCCACGGTCGGCCCCACCGTCGAGGGGGGGAAAGGCGGGGGAGAGATCGCGCTCTCGAGTGGACAAAGGAGCCCCCCAAGAGCGCGATAACTCCGCATGCAGCTCGGGGAAAAAAGGTATTGGAGTTGGCCGTGGCCTTGCGGCGGCAGCTTTGTCCAGATACCAATTATCCATCCGCGAAAGATCGGGGCAGGATGGAGGTTTCCATTCTAGCCCGATACTCCCAGCGGCTCGAGACAGCATGGCCGTCAGCTCGGGATCTGACGCGGACAACGCTGGCACTCCCGAAGGAGGCAACGCAGCCGGATCTTCCTCTCCCGAGGACTCAAGCCCGCCTAGTGATGCAGTGATAGACATCACATCATCATCTGGAGCGCTGCTAGAAGCGGCCGGCGCCGCCGAAGAGACAGCCGACCGAATCGAGCTAGCGCTCGCTGGCTCACGCACTGAGGCGGGAGGTGTGGCCCGAGGAATCGTCGGGGCTTGATCCCACACCGTCACCATTAGATCGCCGGGTCCCCGGGTCGACGGGCCCCCTTTCGTGAAGGAAGCCGATCGAGTAGGGGGGACCGGGGCTCTCACTCTAGTGAGATCATTGAGCCTCGACCTCAGTGTGGAGATGGTCATGCTCCCACAGAAGGAACATGAGTCATCCACGAACGCTGCTGCTGCATGCTGAATGCCCAGGCATACAAAGCAGCGTTCGTGACCATCAGATGACGACAGAAATCTACCACATCCAGAAGGACACGGGCGAACCATCTTTAAAAAGACGTGCCATGTGCAGCTCTTTCACTTTTTGTGAGAAGGGAGAAATTCACTCTTTCAGCGCTGAGGCTACCAGGGAGAAGTGCAAAGTCTGGCAGACCACTGCTCAGATCGCAGGCGATGCAGAATCTCGCTGGGTACCGCCGTCACACCAACACTGAAGAGGACGCTCGTTCTCGAAGAGTCTTGAATTAGCTTTTAGGAGTGAAGAGGTTCTCTTGGCTCCGAAGCGAAAACATACTGCGGTTGCGTTCACTTCCTCCTTTTATACTCACGGAGTAGAGCGGAGTACGCTATGCAAATTTCTGCAGCCCCAAGGCATTGCATGCCATTGGCTCGTTTTTAAATACTCGAAGAGGATTGGCTTTCTATGCGAAATCCCCCAATCTCCGTCACTTCTGACGTAACTCGAAGTGACTACGAAAGGGAACTACAAGCACTACTTGTGGACTTTTTTTGGGATAAGCTGCATTGGGTCCCGCAAAGCATCTTATTTTTGTCTAAAGAAGCAGGTGGTCAGGGACTGATACATCTACAAAGTAGAATAGCTGCTTTTAGATTACAATTTGTGCAAAGACTTTTAACTGTTTCAGATGTTTTTAATTGGAATGCTGTTGCAAGATTGATTTTGGATAGGTTGGGTAATTTTAATTTGGGTAGAACAATTTTTTTGATGGATCCACTGAAATTAAGTTTTCCTACATTACCAATGTGTTTAAAGTGTGGAATCTTTTTACTTTTCAAAAAGTGGAGGACTCAAAATCTCTTTATTGGCTTATGGAAGAACATTTAATCCATGGGAAGCGTTTGGACTTAACAAACAATTGTTTCCTTCCCGGTCTAAACAAAGCACTCGTTGACAACAAAATAGTGACTCTTGGCCGTTTACTGGAAGTAGCTGGACTCGATTTTAAAAACAAAGAAGCAACATCTCGATGTCTTGGGATAAATTCTACTCGTGTTATAGCACAACTTCTTCAGAGATGGGAATCTGTCTTAAATGATCAAGAGAGACTTTTATTGTTGGACTATAAAAACAAACTGTGTTATCCAGACTCAGAAGAGCATTTTCCAGGTTTGCTTTTTGCTCTTAAATTGGATGGGTGCTCTGGTGTTTTTTTTTTTAACAAGCTGATTCATTAAGTGTTGATTTTTTTTCCTGTGACAGAAAGTTGTTGTATAAATATTGTGTAATTGTTTTTAACAAGGTAAAGTTGAATAATAGGATAGATACACCTTGGCGTGTTTTTTTTAAATTGAATAAAGAAAAAAACCCAGAATGGAGAATTTTTTATAAACCACCTTTGACCAAAAAGACAGGAGATCTACAATGGCGAATTGTTCATGGTGTGATTGCTGTCAACGCTTTTACTTCTGTTTTAAATCCTGAAAATTCTGATAAGTGTCCTTTTTGTGATGATAGAGAAACAATTTTTCATGCCTTTTTAAACTGTTATAGACTCAAACCATTGTTTTCCGTTTTAAAAGATGTATTTAAAAAATGCAATGAGGTATTCTCACAAGAGATTTTTATTTTAGGATGTAAATATGTCTTAAAGAAAAAGTTTGTGTCAACTGCTTAATTTTGTGGTGGGACAAGCAAAAATGCGGATGTGCGGAGTGAGTGTGGAAGGAGCCGGTTGTTGGGAGTGAAAGTGTCTCTTTTGTTTGAGTGAGATTTCTTTTTTTCCCTTCTATTCTTTTTTGATATTACTGATTCATAGTTAATAGGTTTAGTTTTTCTCCTGACTTCGGTCAGAGAGAGAGGATAATGCATGGGGTCGGAAATGGCGGACCTTTCACAGTTAACCATTAAACATGGTTGTAAGTGTATGCCTGAGGCCGCGGTATCAGTCGAGGATTGTTTGATAGCTGTGAGTGCAGTGATTGGAGGTGCTAATATAAATAGCTGTGTCCCAATGTGAAGGCTGCATCCTCCGAAGTCCGTATTTGAAGGACGGTTGGCCGTATTTGAAGACCGATTGCGTCACAGCCGCGCGACGAAGTACGTCCCAATTCAAAGGCTGCATCCGCGTAGGCCGCATTTAAAGGCCGATTGCGTCATCTCGGTGGGATGAAGGCTGTCCCAATTCAGTTATGCATCCTCCGAAGGCCGTATTCGAAGGCCGGTTGCGTCATTGCAGCGCGACGAAGGCTTACCTAATTCAAAAGCGACGCCAAATGCACCCTTCATTTCCCCGTGAAAGGAACGATACATAGGGTGCTTCTCATTTCTTATTTGTGCATCCTCGTTTCCTTCCCTTGCTTCCTTTCCTTGCGTCTCAGCTTCACCCCCTGTAGGACGCGAGGGAAGGAAGCGAGGAAAGGAAAGGAGGACAGAGGAATCGAATAAAAGCTTTTTTATATACATTGGAATTCTTGATCACTCGAGCGTCACTCCACAGTGTCATCAGCAGCGCTAAAAGGATCTGCCCTTATGATGTTGAAGTTTGGTTATTTAATAAATTCATAATAAATAATAATAAAGATAGGCTATACTGTTGAAATATCTGAGATGTGTGGTTTATATAAACTGCAAAGGTAAAGTATAAATTAAAATGATTGTGACCGATGTGAAGGGGGAGGAGAATTGACACGTGCGTCACGTTTAGTCAATATAACAGTTCCGCGTAGGATGCACCTGTGTATCCTCGCTTATGACTCCTCAGGAAGCCTCCTATCTCCTCGATCCTCGACTCCTCACGGTGCAATTAGAGAATTGAGATGTCCTTCAAGATGGCTGAGCTCGATCGGTTTCCGGGTCATAGGAGGGAGGACGGAGGAGCGAGGAGACGAGGAGGGATATTGAGAAGCACCCATAAATGGACACTTCGCGGACTATCCTACCCGATCCTACCCCATAAATCATTGCGCGGGTGACGACAGCATTTTTATTTAAAAAAAGGGTGGCCGAGAGTTCAGTGGTGGACGGCAAATTCACATTTAAATGTAAAAGTATTATGTTTTTATTTACTCAAATAGCCAGAGAAACCAGTGTTAAGAGCCAAAAGTTTTTTGTTTTTGTTTTTCGTTTTTTTTTCTTATTATTATTCATCTTAACTCATTCGTCAGCATTGCATGGTTTTGTCAAGTGGAAATGCGAAAACGGCTTTTATAGCCTTGTATTGCATTTCTTGTACATTGTATTTCTTTATTATTCATTATTTCATTATTTTATGCAACTTTAAATGTGTACACAAAAGAGAATTCATGGCTCTGGATATTTGTTTATTTTTGTAAGGGTCTGTGAGTGTTTGCAAGGTTGATACATTTAAACTATAATATACTTTTGTTTTGTGTCGTTTAATGTAAAATGTGTAGTGTTGTGGTCCTGTGAGGGAAAAGGGTAGGCTACTTCACATTTGTACATGAATACTATCGCAGTATGAAGTTCCTTACATTCTCCCACTGGTTATTTTAAAAATTAAAGTAACAAATTGTTGGTCCATTGTCACAATATTAACAAATTGTTGCTAACTTCAACTTCGTCCCATATCAAAGTGCGCACCTGAAGCGCTCGGACCGGTCTAGCCTGCGGAGGATTGTTCTTGTCGCCTAGCAACTGTGACTGACAGCTGACGACGACGAGCGGGAGTACGTTTGCACTGGACTTTTTATATTTGGTTTAAAATATTCAAATAGGATTGACAGCCTGTATAAATATATTCACCATGGTCCATTTAGACAATAAAAAGAAAACCCTACAAAATCGTATGGTACGATTAACATTTGAATAGGCTATTCCCAGATAGCAAACTGACATTGAATCAACGTGGAAATATGACATCGAAACAACGTTGATCTGACATTGTTTTGCTCATCGAATTAACGTTGAACCAACGTCAGACGCGTCATTCTTTCAAAACTAACGGAAAATCAACTTGAAATCAACGCGTTGTTTCAACGTTATGAAAGCAAACCAATTTTCGATTTCATTTAGCTTTGAAGAATGCCGCGTCTGACGTTGGTTCAACGTTAATTCGATGAGCAAATCAACGTTGTTTCAATGTCATGAGAGACGTCGTTTCCACGTTGATTCAATGTCAGTTTGCTGTCTGGGTTGGCTATAGGGTTAGGGTTAGGCATGTGCCTATGTTTTATCATTATTATTTTTTAGGCTATTTCATTACAATATTTACGTAGGTTAACACCCAATATTTGAACAGTTTACAGTGTAATCTGGCTATTCAGGACGCAGCCTCTAGCTACGCATTAAACCAGCTCTGGCCAACTCTTGAGCCGAAAATACATGACTCGAAATATTTTTTAGTGGTTATGTGAATTGAAATTATGTGATTTTATATATATTGCCCCTCATTTAAAGACAGGACAATATAAAACATAAAATTTCCAGTAAAATATAAAACAACAAAATGACAATAGCCTTTCTCCATAGCTGTTTACTCAGTTTCATTAAATGAATGATCAGGGTGGCAGCTGTACTCTCGCTCCGTTGCTTGGCGCCAGGAGCAGTAATAGGGAACACCTGGTTGCGCAATTAGGAAATCCCACGAAGGCTACATGAAGCGTCCTTCGAAGGCCAAATAGACTGCATCCTTCGAAGTCTACAGCCTTCGAAGTACGCAGCCTTCACATGGACACAGCAAAAATCTGCCTCTCACATGAACAAAGCTATTGTGTTCTTCCTTAGTGAAAGCCAAATGGTGGATGAGTTCATTGAAACCGGGTTGACAATCAACAATATTTTTGTGCCTGTTTTGCCTTTGTCAAGCCCAGCAAAGAAAGTCATTTTATCTAACATACATCCGTTTGTTAAAAATGAAAAACTTGAACAAATTCTACAGAGGTATGGTAAAATAGTAAGTCCCATTAAAATGATTCCTCTGGGATGCAAAAATCCCGAGATTAGACACGTGATGTCTTTTCGGCGTCAGGCGTTAATGATTCTGAATTCTCAGAGTGATCCATTGAATCTGTCGGTGAAATTGAGTATCGAGGGAAAGGATTACACTGTTTTTATAAGTTCAGAGTCAATGAAATGCTTTCCCACATAGCAAACAGATCCGGAACGGATCTGCCGCGGAGGTAAGAACCAGGTCCGGAACGGAGTCCACTTGCACAGCGCAACGGATCCGGAACAGATCCGGATTGCGGATCCAGACTAGATCCGCGGCAGACCCTATCCGGATCCGATCTGGACCCGTTCATTTTGGAATGAAAACCTATCAGATCACTCATTCAAAACTAGTAATCTGGCCAAAACTACAAAAATATTTCAAATCTATTGGTGGGCCAACATTAGATAGACTGCCCACTAAACAACATGATGTCCAAAAGATGTCTTTTCAACGTCTTTGTCACAAAAGTCGGATGCTGAAAAGACGTCCACTGAGGAGCCAGAATTAAAGTTTATATGACGTGTTTTTTTGACGTGTTCTGCACGTCCGATGTAGACGTTCATCGAACCTTCGTACAAGTTTAAAAACTAGGCCAAATGTGGCCATCGTGTTTAAAACTCATGTTTATATCAATGTCATTTCCTTACATTGTTTAGATGAGGTTTAGATGTTGATATGTTTCATTTTAAGAAACCATTGTGGTGATGAGTGTTTGCTTTAGTTGGGCTCTTGGTCCCAATTCTTCTTACTTTATCTTCTCTTTGGTTATTGTAACTGTGTGTTTGTATAACACTATTGTTGTTGCATAGAAAGCCAAGAAAAAGTAAAATCGGCTGTCATCAGCTCCTTGTTGATGATGACAAAAACACAAAGCGAGCTTTTAATGATGTGTGTAGACTTTTGTCCTTATATCTGCTGTTTATAACCACCTATTTTGTGGAACTGCGTTATTTGGACCAGCACCATTACAATTGTTGCTTATTTGAAGGTCAATAAAAATCATGTGTACTCAATGTTTTGAGCAAATATGTCACATAGTCATACACAGACATCACGATTTTGCATATGATTCTCAACAACGGTGACAACCAAAACAAAAAAAGCTTGGGAATCAAGGATTTTTTGTACTTTGAAAACTACCCATCATGCATTGCAGCATGAAGCTTTTTTTATTGTCACCGTTCTTGTGATACATACGCAAAATCTTGATGTATGTGTGTGACTATAAGGTAAACTTCCTAATAACATTGTTTAACAAGCTTTTTTTTATTCACCTTCTAATAAGTGCTAAATTTAATGGTATACAAATAACACAGTTCCACAAGATAGGTGGTTATAAATGGCAGAAATAAAGACTGAAGTCTAAACACAACATCAAATGCTCACTTTGTGACTTAGCAATGATAATCAACAAGCTGATGCCAGCATCTCACTTTTTCTTGGCTTTCTGTGCAACAACAATAGTGTTATACAATCACACAGTTACTACAACCAAAGTAAAGTTAAAGTAAGATGAATTGGGACCAAGAGCCCAACTAAAGCAAACACTCATCACCACAATGGTTTCTTAAAATGAAACATATCAACATCTAAACCTCATCTAAACAATGTAAGGAAATGACATTGATATAAACATGAGTTTTAAACACGATGGCCACATTTGACCTAGTTTTTAAACTTGTACGAAGGTTCGATGAACGTCTATATCGGACGTGCAGAACACGTCAAAAAAACACGTCATAAAAACTTTAATTCTCAGAGGACGTCTTTTTAGCATCCGACTTTTGTGACAAAGACATTGAAAAGACATCTTTTGGACATCATGTTGTTTAGTGGGCAGTCTATCTAATGTTGGCCCACCAATAGATTTGAAATATTTTTGTAGTTTTGGCCAGATTACTAGTTTTGAATGAGTGATCTGATAGGTTTTCATTCCAAAATGAACGGGTCCAGATCGGATCCGGATACCCACATAGCAAACAGATCCGGAACGGATCTGCCGCGGAGGTAAGAACCAGGTCCGGAACGGAGTCCACTTGCACAGCGCAACGGATCCGGAACAGATCCGGATTGCGGATCCAGACTAGATCCGCGGCAGACCCTATCCGGATCCGATCTGGACCCGTTCATTTTGGAATGAAAACCTATCAGATCACTCATTCAAAACTAGTAGTCTGGCCAAAACTACAAAAATATTTCAAATCTATTGGTGGGCCAACATTAGATAGACTGCCCACTAAACAACATGATGTCCAAAAGATGTCTTTTCAATGTCTTTGTCACAAAAGTCGGATGCTAAAAAGACGTCCTCTGAGAATTAAAGTTTTTATGACGTGTTTTTTTGACGTGTTCTGCACGTCCGATGTAGACGTTCATCGAACCTTCGTACAAGTTTAAAAACTAGGTCAAATGTGGCCATCGTGTTTAAAACTCATGTTTATATCAATGTCATTTCCTTACATTGTTTAGATGAGGTTTAGATGTTGATATGTTTCATTTTAAGAAACCATTGTGGTGATGAGTGTTTGCTTTAGTTGGGCTCTTGGTCCCAATTCTTCTTACTTTAACTTCTCTTTGGTTGTTGTAACTGTGTGATTGTATAACACTATTGTTGTTGCATAGAAAGCCAAGAAAAAGTAAAATCGGCTGTCATCAGCTTGTTGATGATGACAAAAACACAAAGCGATCTTTTAATGATGTGTGTAGACTTTTGTCCTTATATCTGCTGTTTATAACCAACTATTTTGTGGAACTGCGTTATTTGGACCAGCACCATTACAATTGTTGCTTATTTGAAGGTCAATAAAAATCATGTGTACTCAATGTTTTGAGCAAATATGTCACGTAGTCACACACAGACATCACGATTTTGCATATGATTCTCAACAACGGTGACAACCAAAACAAAAAAAGCTTGGGAATCAAGGATTTTTTGTACTTTGAAAACTACCCATCATGCATTGCAGCATGAAGCTTTTTTTATTGTCACCGTTCTTGTGATACATACGCAAAATCTTGATGTATGTGTGTGACTATAAGGTAAACTTCCTAATAACATTGTTTAACAAGCTTTTTTTTATTCACCTTCTAATAAGTGCTAAATTTAATGGTATACAAATAACACAGTTCCACAAGATAGGTGGTTATAAATGGCAGAAATAAAGACTGAAGTCTAAACACAACATCAAATGCTCACTTTGTGACTTAGCAATGATAATCAACAAGCTGATGCCAGCATCTCACTTTTTCTTGGCTTTCTGTGCAACAACAATAGTGTTATACAATCACACAGTTACTACAACCAAAGTAAAGTTAAAGTAAGATGAATGGGACCAAGAGCCCAACTAAAGCAAACACTCATCACCACAATGGTTTCTTAAAATGAAACATATCAACATCTAAACCTCATCTAAACAATGTAAGGAAATGACATTGATATAAACATGAGTTTTAAACACGATGGCCACATTTGACCTAGTTTTTAAACTTGTACGAAGGTTCGATGAACGTCTATATCGGACGTGCAGAACACGTCAAAAAAACACGTCATAAAAACTTTAATTCTCAGAGGACGTCTTTTTAGCATCCGACTTTTGTGACAAAGACATTGAAAAGACATCTTTTGGACATCATGTTGTTTAGTGGGCAGTCTATCTAATGTTGGCCCACCAATAGATTTGAAATATTTTTGTAGTTTTGGCCAGATTACTAGTTTTGAATGAGTGATCTGATAGGTTTTCATTCCAAAATGAACGGGTCCAGATCGGATCCGGATACCCACATAGCAAACAGATCCGGAACGGATCTGCCGCGGAGGTAAGAACCAGGTCCGGAACGGAGTCCACTTGCACAGCGCAACGGATCCGGAACAGATCCGGATTGCGGATCCAGACTAGATCCGCGGCAGACCCTATCCGGATCCGATCTGGACCCGTTCATTTTGGAATGAAAACCTATCAGATCACTCATTCAAAACTAGTAATCTGGCCAAAACTACAAAAATATTTCAAATCTATTGGTGGGCCAACATTAGATAGACTGCCCACTAAACAACATGATGTCCAAAAGATGTCTTTTCAACGTCTTTGTCACAAAAGTCGGATGCTGAAAAGACGTCCACTGAGGAGCCAGAATTAAAGTTTTTATGACGTGTTTTTTTTGACGTGTTCTGCACGTCCGATGTAGACGTTCATCGAACCTTCGTACAAGTTTAAAAACTAGGTCAAATGTGGCCATCGTGTTTAAAACTCATGTTTATATCAATGTCATTTCCTTACATTGTTTAGATGAGGTTTAGATGTTGATATGTTTCATTTTAAGAAACCATTGTGGTGATGAGTGTTTGCTTTAGTTGGGCTCTTGGTCCCAATTCTTCTTACTCTAACTTCTCTTTGGTTGTTGTAACTGTGTGAGTGTATAACACTATTGTTGTTGCACAGAAAGCCAAGAAAAAGTGAGATGCTGGCATCAGCTTGTTGATTATCATTGCTAAGTCACAAAGTGAGCATGTGATGTTGTGTTTAGACTTTAGTTTTTATTTCTGCCATTTATAACCACCTATCTTGTGGAACTGTATTATTTGTATACCATTAAAATTAACACTTATTAGAAGGTGAATAAAAAAAAGCTTGTTAAACAATGTTATTAGGAAATTTACCTTATAGTCACACACATACATCAAGATTTTGCGTATGTATCACAAGAACGGTGACAATAAAAAAAGCTTCATGCTGCAATGCATGATGGGTAGTTTTCAAAGTACAAAAAATCCTTGATTCCCAAGCTTTTTTTGTTTTGGTTGTCACCGTTGTTGAGAATCATATGCAAAATCGTGATGTCTGTGTGTGACTATGTGACATATTTGCTTCAAA
>NW_024121244.1:578578-607216 GCF_016745375.1 Pimephales promelas
GACCGAATTTGGACGTCCAAAAATGACACGAAAAAGACGTCACATCGACGTCACGTTGCGCAGTGGGTACATGACATTGATTACAAGCTGTTTAACTGACGTCTTTCCACGGTTGAAACGCTGATTGAGCGAATCAATGTGACATGATACAGATTTGGATAAGTTGTACTCTATCTTTAACACACTTTCAGATGCTCATTCATGTTTATTTGGCGCTGTGACTGGTATTATTAAGCCGGAAGAGAGATCAGGACTATGAGCAGTAGGTGATACTTCCTCGTCCGGCTCATGGAAACAGTTCGTACGCTTTCTCCTTTCCACAAGTGCTCGCTGTCCCGTGGAGTCTCTCGTTGCTATGCAAACCTTGAACAGAGGCGCGATTGGATAAACGAGCGCGCCGCCACCGCGCTCACTTCTATTCTGAGTGGAGCGCGTATGGCTTATTTAAATTAACGAACGGCCCCTTATGGCAACTTGACATTAGCCTAATCGAAAATATTTCCATATATGGCTCTTTCCTCCGTTCTTGTCAACAAGTTGATTCAGAGCCACATTAGCAGCGCTGCCGGTCGCCATGTCTGTGTTTTTAGGTGTATAAGTGAATGAAGTGAATGTCATGATATTGCTGATCATGAAAAGATTTTGCGGCGGCGCTGAAAATCCAGCGGCGGCGCTGCGCCGCTGCTGAATACATTGTAGGGGAAACACTGACATAACACATTATAAACTTCTATAACACTCCTCATAAATCCTGATGTCTCATTACATCATAAGAAGAATGGCATCTATGCTAATATTAGTCTCTCTGTTTATTTCAAGGTTTACCGCAGTCCGCCGGATCCAGGGCGTATCCAGATCTGATGAAGAACCTGCGCCTGGACACGACAACAATGCAGTCCTGAAGTGTCAACTAGTCTCTGCCCTGTGAAGGCCCCCTTCTCCTTCCTTTTACCTCTGTATAGATCAAATGTTGTCAAAATAGTTCCGGTTCACATGGCTACTCGGAAGCAATAAATAATTCTGTATTATTCATTTTTAAGGCCAGACAAGTGCCAGAAAAGTAATTTATTTAGGTCAATTTGTAAAGAAAGACTACACGCTCATACATATTCAAAGGCGCATACTGTACCTATAGACTGAACAAGTAATATGCATGTGCACGCCGTCAGCGTTTTCACAGGTTTGCGTTTTTAAAGTTTGCGCAGAGAAAAAAAAAATTCTAACCTTTCGTTTATAAAATAAATGTTTTTCTCCAAAACAAGTTGGCCACAATTATTCATACCCCTAGAATTTTTTATGAATAAAATGTCTATGAAGTATATTCCCATTAATATTTAAATTTTTTAGCACACTATGGTGACAAGGAACATGAAATTGTCCCGTCATGACTTCACGTCATCCGGCCAAATTTCCTGAATCATCCATCACAATGAATAAAACCAAACGGCACAGGGTTCTGTGGTCAGATGAAACTAAAAAAGAGCTTTTTGGCAGTAAGCACACTAGATGGGTTTGGTGGACATGAGGATAAAAAGTACCCCATGTGTACAATTTAATATACCATTAGATCTTTAATGTTGGGGACCTATTTTTCTGCTGGAGGTCCTGGACTTCTTATTCAGATACATGGCATTGTGGATTCTATCAAATCTCAACAGATAAAAAATCAAAACCTGACGCCTTCTGCTAGAAATCTTATAATGGGCCGTGGTTGGATCTTCCATCAGGACAACGATCCAAAACAAACATCAAAATCAACGCAAAAATGTGTTAGGGAGCACAAAATGAAACTTCTGCCGTGACCGTCCCAGACCCTGACCTGAACCATATAGAAAATGAGTGGTCTGAACTGAAGAGAAGAAGCACCAACATGGATCTGGGAATCTGAAGGATCTGGAGAGATTCTGTATGGAGGAATGGTCTCTGATCTTTTGTCAGTTGTTCTCCAAACTCATCAGGCATTATAGCAGAAAACTCAGAGCAGTTATCTTGGCAAAAGGAGATTTCAAAAAGGTGTTTAATAAAAGGGTATGAATAATTGTGGCAAACATGTTTTGGAGAAAAACATTTATTTTAAAATGTTGCTTATTTTTTGAATGAAAGATCAAAAGGATAAACGATGCAGATTTATTTTTTACTGCCATTTTTTATCATATTTACCAGGGGTATGATTAATTCTGGTCACGACTGTATATATTTATTTTTTTATTTTTCTCCCAAACTTGCACCTTGGAACATATTTCAAGGTTTGCGTTCTCGAGCCACCAGGCGCTGTTTTCTGTGGATGAGTGGGCCAGAGAGTGTTAACGGTTTTCTGTCAGGTGTCATGTAAGCGGCCCCTTAGTTAATAACTAATGTTCTTTGCAACTAAAGTAAATCAATCAAAACTAATTTTAGTAGGAGAATAACTTTATTCTAGAGCTGCTGTAAATCCAAAACAATCACTGATAATTTAATTTCCTATTATCACTGTACAGCTGCTTTGAAATAGTCCTTGTTGAATGAAAAAAAAAGAAATAGCGATAGGCCTACTGTGAGGTTGAAAATGCTGTTGTGAAGTTGTTTCATACCTATAAATGATAACTGTTTTCTTTGGGCCAGTGGAAGTGCAAACTCAGATCTGATTGTTCCAGTGTGATTGTGTCAAAGTCTTAATAGTTTAACAATTAATCGTTCAGCTCTAATCAGTCCCTCCAGGATTTCACGATGTTTTTTTTTGTGATTTTTGCGATCAAAATGACTGATTTTGTGGTGGTAATTTCCAAAAATTTGTGAAAAAATTTGCGATTTATATATAACATTTACCATAATAGTATTTAGTCCTTCCAGAAAAACGCAGAGTTTTTTTGTGATTGTTGTGGGCAAAAAATTGATTGATTATGCGGCCCGTTTTCTTTAAAAATGCAATGGAATATGCGGGATATTTATGCAATTTTATGCGATGAAATTGCAGGAATTTGCAAAAATTGAGGGAACTTGCAAAAATTGCGGTTTGATGAAAAAGAGAAAAAAAAGTGATTCCCCCAACATCCTGTTCTCACTAGGCTAATGTAAGAGTCATTTTCTTATTACTTCCTTTGATAAGCAAGCATACTACATCATAGAAAGTGCTGGGAATATTTAATTTCTCATCTTGTTTTATTTCAGACTGTAACGAGTGTAAATAAGGTGTGGCCCCTTTAAGAGCTGCGCGCTCCCTGTTGAACTCTCTGCAGTGTTATATGCGCCTAGAACACCCCATGTGTGCGGGTAATTTCTGTTTGATGCTACTTCTTTTATCTTATGTTGTTTATTAAGTAACGATGTGACGGTAGAACGTGTGACAGACAGTTCGATTTGTGTCAATCGCCTCCGTTTAGTCTATCTGGCGTCGCGTAATTGCGTCACTTCATAACGTTCCCATGGAAACAGGGAGAAATGGCTGCTCTTGTGTGAAGCAAACGCAACATTTTTCAACTTTCTGCTAAGATACATGTGACTTTTTTTGCAACGAAAATGCGAGGATTATGAAATTATGCGAACCCCGCATATTTTGCACGGAAATCGGCAATTTATGCGGCGAAAGTGCGGCGTATTTGAAAAAATGCGGCCCCCGCATAAATATGCGGACTTTGGCTGATTTTGCATTAAATTCAGCGATCGCATAATCGCGTTTTTCTGGAGGGACTGTCTAATGCATTTTGAAGTGTAAAATAAGGCAATGAAGGCCCTGTACAATTGCACAGTTTAACTTGAAGAACTGCATAATGGATGAATGGGGGAGGGCTCACTATCCTGACCTCAAGAGGTGCATACGCGACTGATGCTAGAAGCTGCGGAAGGGAGTGAGGTTTAGATGGGTGAGTGTAAAGGAGGCTAGCTAGTAAAGAGCTTTGCAGATAAATCTCACTCCCCTGGGTAGGGTTGCGTACATAAAGTAAAGTCCACACTACATGTTTATTAACTACTAGCTAGTTTGTAACTAACTCTTTACTTTATTCCATTGCACCATTTTTTCTTAAGCTAGAATGTAGCTAGTAGGTTGTAAGCTCTCCATAAAGTAGTGAGCAGGGATGGAAATTAACACCCGCCACCGGCAAAATGCGGGTGATTTTGTGTTGTGGTGGGTAAACTCACTTCACCTACCGGCCACCGTGGCGGGTAAATAAAAATAGCATACTGTTTCACCCGGACGGCGGACACTTTTAGAGGAGGCACACTAGAGGTCTGCACCCCCGCGGGAGTCCAAAAAAAAGTTTCTCCCCGCGGGAGTTTCAAAAATTTTTTTTTTGAAAGGTCATTGCGGGAGCGGGCGGGATGATGAGGCACTTGCGGGGGCGGTCGGGAGGGATGATACGCTGAACTCTCCCGCAAATTAAAAATGAGTGTAAAATAAAATATGTCGGGTAGGGCGGGGCATAATCTCACGCACAGTCACACACTTGTTTAGAGACAATTCCTTCCCGCTGCTCCGTGTTCAAATTCGAAAGTTCAAGTTCAAAATAGACAGCATGGACGAGGAACAGAGTACCTCTAGTGCTTCAGATATAGGCCTAAGCGCTTCAGATGCAAGTACTTCTCTAAAAAAGGCACATTTACTACAAAAAACAAAAAAAACAAAAAAAAAAAAATCACAAAACCTCAAATCAGACATTTGGCAGTCTTTTTCGGTTGTGCATGACGGAGAGGGGAATCAACTACCTTTCGCCTGCTGTGATAAATGCCAAAAGTTGTTAACATACAACGAACACAAATCTGGAACATCAGGCCTGAAGCGTCATGTATGTACAGTCTTGAAAGGACAAAGATTGTAGGAATTCAAGGGAAACACGTCGAAAGTGTCAAGTGCTCTAAAGGCGAAGACAATAGACAAATGTGTGGACTTTGTTTCTGCTGACCTCCATCCATATGACAGCATTGCTGGTGAGGGATTAATTCAGTTGACACAACATTAGGTAGACACGGCAGCCACAATAGGCAGATATGATGTGAGAGATATTCTGCCTCATCCAACAACTGTGTCACGCCATGAAGATGACAGGGCACACAGATGTAGAAGGGCTGTTGTCGATGACATGACTGAGACAATTTTGAAATATGGATGTGCTGTGACAACTGATATTTGGACAGAGACATAGAAAAAAAACTCTTTCCTGTCAGCCACCATACACTACGTCGATTCAGACTACAATTTAGAATCTAGAGTTCTATTTTCTGCCCCATTTGAAGAATGCACTCCAAAGACAGGTGAAAATATTCAGGCTTTATTATTTCAGAACTTAAGAGTCTTTGGAATTGATTGTTCGCTTTTGGGAAAGAAAATTGTTTTTGTCACGGATATAGGAGCTAACATGGTGGCCTCTTTACGTGGGCTCATAGACTGAACTGTAGTGCACATGTACTGAATTCAGTTCTCGCACATGCTCTCTCACCTGCTGTGATGAGCCAAGTCCTCGAAGCGGCCCAGCTTATCACCAACGTGAAGAAACTGGTCAGCTATTTTAAACATTCTGGCCTGCAAGTCAAGCTGGGGAAGTCTCTCAAACAGTCGGTGGGGACACAATGGAATTTGACTGTGGACATGCTGGATTCTGTCTCACAGCAGTATGATGAGGTCACAATAATATTGCTGGATAATAAGCAGTATGACAAAATAGGCTGCATCAATAAAAACACTCTTGGATCCCTTGTGGCGTTTCTCAAACCCTTCAAAGATGCAACGAATGACCTGGAGTCGGACAATATGGCATTAAGTGCGGCGCTTGTTCTGCCTTGGTCCGTGAAGTTAAGAGAGCATTGTGAAGTGGCCAAGGCTGACCCCCTACTCAATGCTATCAGATCTGCTTGTGTACAACGCCTAGACGAACTGTTGTCTCCAAGTAACCTTGCTCCAAATGGAATTAACATGCTTTATAAAGTAGCAACATTCTTGACTCCCAAACTGCGTCAGCTTAAGATGGTTGATGAAAATGAAAGGCAATATGTGACTGAAGCTGTGAAAGAGCTGATTGAGGACTTGGGGTTTCATGTCCAAGCTGAGGAAAATTCTGAGCCACCTCCTAAAAAGGTGACATTTCGTGATTTTGAAGAATGGGAAGATGTAAGTGCTACGTGTACTGACTCGCAGAAGTCTGTAGATTCCGAGATAGTGGAGTATTTGAAAGTGAAACTGGATGTATCCGAATCACACCAACCCAAAGATATCCTCCCGTGGTGGAAGAAACATTGCTTTGAATTTCCCAAACTTTCCAAACTGGCACGCCATGTACTATGTGTCCCAGCCTCCAGTGCACCGTCCGAACGGGCTTTCAGCATTTGTGGTCGCATACTGGAGCAAAGATGCAGTGTGCTGAAGCCCTCATCAGTAAACAACCTACTTTTCCTTCATGGTTATTTAAAAAATCCGATATCCTAAGCAGCAGCTGCTTCTTTTACCTTTATTTTGATCATTTTCATTTAGAAATGCTGGTAGCGACCTGTTGAGTTTTTATTTTTATTCTTCTTATTATTATTCATATTCATATTATTATTATTAAAATTAAAAGGTAGGCACACCTATTTTCAGTTTAACACCTGCACTGAGCGGCTCAAAGCCCAAATAGTTTTTTAGTCCCAATGTTTTAGTTCATGGCTAGCCTATAATGTGACAGGAACATTATCTGCTTCTTTTACGTTTATTTTGATCATTTTCATTTAAACATGCTGGTAGGAACATTATCTGCTTCTTTTACGTTTATTTTGATCATTTTTATTTAGACATGCTGGTAGCAACATGCTGAGTTTTTATTTTTATTCTTCTTATTATTATTCATATTCATATTATTATTAAAATTAAAAGGTAGGCACACAGGCTATTTTCAGTTTAACACCTGCACTGAGCGGCTCAAAGCCCAAATAGTTTTTTAGTCTCAATGTTTTAGTTCACGGCTAGCCTATAATGTGACAGGAACATTATCTAATTATATACATTAGATAGATAATAATATTACCTAATCGAATATATTTTTGTGTTTGTTACACGTTAAGCCTAATGGAATTTGGGCCGATTAATGTTTATCTTTGTTGGCGTTGGTTACTGAGGCCTATTTAATGTTTTGTATGGTTGAACATATGCAGGCTTACCAATAAATATGTTACCAAGTATTGGTAAGGAATTTTGTGAGCACGCATTTTTGTTCCCGGCAAGACCTTTCGTCAGAAAGTGCGGGCAGGAACGGGACATTATATCACAGATGCGGGCGGGAGCGGGACTAAACATGACAAATCTTTGCGGGAGCGGGACTGAACACTGCGGGAGCGGGTCTGAAAATTGTGTCCCGCGCAGGTCTCTAAGGCACACCTTCAACACCCGCGCGCTTCTTCCATCGAGGCTCGATGAGGGAAGAAAAAGTGAGAGCGCGAGAGGCGTTTTGCCATCCAAAGGGAGGGCTAGCCGCGAGCGCATGGTGTATTTTAGGGCGGGTAGCTCTCGTGTAGCAAAGAGCTAGCCGCGCGACCATCTACCCTCGCGCTTCTTCCGTCAAGGCTTGAGCGCGAGAGGTGGGAGCTAGCCACGAGAGCATGATGTAAATATGACAGAACTATCTTGTTCGTAGTCTCTAATCACTAAAAATCCCCAAATGCTCCACGTGTAACTGCGGTCTTCTGACCTTTTACTATTGTGTCAATTGATTTTGATTAATATGTGCGAGGGAGAGAGAGTAAGACAGCACTCGGGTTGTTTGAAGACGTGAGAGTGCCCGTCTCTCTCTCTCTCTCTCTCTCTCTCTCTCTCTCTCTCTCTCTCTCTCGTTTCCGGTGTGGGTGTGAGTGTGAGCGTGAGCGCGAGGAGTGTGGAGTATCGTGAGTTTTTCTCTCTTTCTCTTTTTTCTCCTTTGTTTTTTCTTTTCTTTTTTTCTTTTTCACTTTATCTTTTTACTCTTTGTTTTGATTAAGTTTGCTTTTGGTCTTTTTTTGGGTCGCGCGGGGTTTCCCCCTTGCATGGCCATGGCGGACTCACGAATTGGTGTCTTAAAGAATCTCACGCGGCGTCCGCGGTGAGTGTTGAAGATTGTTGTTTGGCAATGGGAGAAGTTGTTGGGCATGACAGTATTTTGTCAGCGTCTAAAATGAATAGTGCTGTTGTGGTTTTTTTGAAGTCGGTTGAAAATGCAAATGAATTAGTGGAAAGAGGGATTGTTATAAATAATCTCTTCACACCGGTTCTACCTCTTTCGACACCTTCAAAAAAAGTAACACTGTCTAATATTCCACCTTTTGTTTCTGATGAAACTTTGATTAAGATCTTGTCCCGTTATGGAAAGCTGGTTTCACCAATTAAGAAAATCCTTATTGGTACTGCTTCACCACTGTTAAAACATGTAGTTTCTTTTAGAAGATTTGTCTTCATGATTTTGAAAGACAGTGAAGAATTAGACTTGACTTTTAATATTAAGGTTGACAACTTTGATTATGTTTTCTATGCTACAACTGAAAAAATGAAGTGCTTGAACTGTGGTGGGGTAGGCCATCTGATTCGCACTTGCCCCAAAAAGAATAAAGATCACTCATCGACTGATGTGACGGAGGTTAGTCCAAATAGTGATGAAAGGGCTGAAGCAGGGCCTTCTAATGCTCTCATTCTGAGTGTGAAAGATGTGACTGTCGTAGAGAATAGTGGGTTCTCTGAAGCTCAAAATGTAATTCCTGATGATACCACTGAACCAGTAGTGTCTTTGCAAGGGAGTGAGATGAATGCTACTGCTGTAGTGAGTGTAGGAGTCAGTAATGTAGTTGAGTCCGTTTTGACAAAGGATGAGAGTAATGTGAAGTGTCAATCAATTGAAATGTGTGATGATGCTGTTGATTTAGAATCAGATACAGCTGAGTTTAAAGTTCCAGGTAAAAGGAAAAGTTCAAGTGAAGTTGAAAGTGCTAAACAGAAAAAAACAAATGTAGTTGATGATGATGATGATGATCAAGAAGGGATGGAAAGTGGCAATGAGTCTTCAGATTCAAATCTCAGCTTTTCCCAAAGAGCTTCATCCAGTCGTGATTATGAGGTAGAAGACATTAAAATGTTCCTCAAATCAACGAAAAATAAGAGAGGAGTACGTGTCTGTGAATATTTTCCAGACATCAAACAATTTGTTGACAAGACCAAAATGTTCATGGCAGACAGCTTATTTACAAACAAGGAAATTTATCGGTTAAAAAAAATTGTACGAATTTTAAACCCTGATCTTGCAAATGATAATAGCTAAAAAGCTAAAACTGACACATGGGTTTCTAGCATTGTTTTTATCAGCTTTCGCTTGTTTTTTATTTTCTTCTTTTCTTTTAAAAATGAATGAAATTAATATCGCTTCCTTGAATATTAATGGAGCAAGAGATATTAAGAAAAGAATGGAAATATATGAATTTGTGAAACAAAATAAATTAGATGTGGTGATGCTGCAAGAGACTCATAGTGATCTAAAAAATGCTTCTGATTGGACTAGAGAATGGGATGGTCTTTCTTTCTTAAGTCATAATACTTCACTTAGTGGTGGAGTAGCCATTTTTTTTGTGAAGAATTTTAACCCACATTCTTTTCAAGTAGAAGAAATAGTAAAAGGTAGACTCTTAAAAGTAAGAGTAAACTATGATAAGAATGTTCTTATTTTTATTTGTGTGTACTGCCCTGTCTCCGCAATAGAGAGAATGGTGTTTTTAAATATATTGTGTTCTGTGTTGCAAAAATGTAATCAAGAAGAGTTTTTGTTTTTGGGAGGTGATTTTAACAGCACTGAATCTAATCTAGATAGGAATCATATAGAACCTCATTTACCTTCTAGAAATCGATTGATTCAATTTGTTAATATGCATGAACTGTGTGATGTTTGGAGAAGATTAAATGGCATGCAAAAACAGTATACCTGGACTCATGTGCGTGATAGAATCATTTCTATGGCAAGACTGGACCGTTTTTACATTTTCAAACACCATTATAATATTATTAGGAATTGTCATATTGTACCTGTTAGTTTTTCTGACCATTGTATGGTCAAATGTTCAGTTTTTATTAATCTTTTAAAACCTAAAAGTGCGTATTGGCAATTCAACACTGCCTTGTTAAGTGACACACATTTTAAAGAGTGTTTTAATTATTTTTGGGAGGATTTTAAAACTAAGAAAGGTTTGTATAATTCTGTACAACAATGGTGGGATGTAGGAAAAGCCCAAATTAAGCAACTTTGTTTACAGTTTACTCGAAACATCACTAAAGAGACTAATTTTAGAATGAGTATCTTGGAGGCTGATATTTTAAAACTCCAAGAATTGGCAGAGAATACTGGTACAAGAGGTTTCCTTGATTTACTTTTAGATAAAAAAACACAATTGGCTGATCTACTGGGTTCTAGGACACAGGGGGCCTTGGTCAGGTCGAGATTTCGACTTTTTTAATTTAGAAAAAAAGAATGGTCAAAGTAGAACAATTCATGGTTTAAGATCTGAATCTGGTATTCTTTTGACCGATCCTTCGGATATTCGCCAAAGGGCTGTTGGTTTTTATAAGGATTTATATAAAAGTGAAGTTGCTACAGAGCTAGAAAATGAGGGTGAGTTCTTCTTTGAAAACTTACCCCAAGTGCCTGAAAGCATCAACAGTGGAATCTCTGGCCCTCTGAGTATGAGTGAGCTACAGAAAGCCTTTCAAGGGATGGTGTCTGGAAAAGCACCAGGAATCGACGGTATACCAGTGGATTTTTATAAATCTTTCTGGTCAACAATAGGAGACGATCTCCTAGAGGTGTTGAATACCAGTCTGGCAAGGGGTAAACTGCCTCAAAGTTGCCGAAGAGCTGTGTTGACCCTCCTACCGAAAAAAGGAGATCTTGGAGACATAAAGTGTTGGCGCCCAGTTTCTTTGCTCTGCAGTGACTATAAGCTTTTATCAAAGGTTTTAGCAAACAGATTAGCTAATGTAATGGACAGTGTTGTTCATCCTGATCAAACTTACTGTGTCCCAGGTAGATCGATTTTTGATAACATTTCTTTTATTCGTGATCTTATTGAAGTCTCCAAGATGCTAAACCTAAATTGTGGTTTTATTTCGTTAGATCAAGAGAAGGCTTTTGATCGGATAGAGCATTGTTTTTTATGGAAGGTTTTAAATGCATTTGGTTTTAGTGAAAGTTTTATTAACTACATTAAAGTCCTTTATAATGATGTGGAGAGTATTTTAAAGGTCAATGGTGGTTTGTGTACTCCTTTTACAGTTTTTAGAGGCATAAGACAGGGTTGTGCATTATCTGGTATGTTATATTCTTTGGCAATTGAACCTTTGTTAAATCAGATAAGATGTAAACTTCAAGGTGTAATTTTACCAAAATGTAGGAATAAATTCATACTATCTGCATATGCAGATGATGTCACTGTGTGTATCAATGGACAAAGTGATATTCAAGCCTTGTTAAACTTATTGAAAACTTTTAAAAAAATATCTTCTGCTAATATAAACTGGGAAAAAGTGAAGCTTTTTTAACAGGAGATTGGAAAAATGCTAAACCTAAACTTCCTATGGGCCTGCAATGGGGAAAAATTGGTTTTAAATATTTAGGAGTTTTTATTGGAGATGAAGTAATGACGCAAAAAAACTGGGAGGGTATAATAGATAAAGTAAAAGGTCGACTTGAAAAATGGAGATGGCTGCTTCCAAAAATGTCATTTAGAGGACGTGTTCTAATTGCTAATAATTTGGTGGCTTCTTCATTGTGGCACAAGTTTGCTTGTCTAGATCCCCCGTTAACTTTGATAACAAAACTACAAGCACTACTTGTGGACTTTTTTTGGGATAAGCTGCATTGGGTCCCGCAAAGCATCCTATTTTTGTCTAAAGAAGCAGGTGGTCAGGGACTGATACATCTACAAAGTAGAATAGCTGCTTTTAGATTACAATTTGTGCAAAGACTTTTAACTGTTTCAGATGTTTTTAATTGGAATGCTGTTGCAAGATTAATTTTGGATAGGTTGGGTAATTTTAATTTGGGTAGAACAATTTTTTTGATGGATCCACTGAAATTAAGTTTTCCTACATTACCAATTTTTTATAAGAATGTGTTTAAAGTGTGGAATCTATTTACTTTTCAAAAAGTGGAGGACTCAAAATCTCTTTATTGGCTTTTAGAAGAACCTTTAATCCATGGGAAGCGTTTGGACTTAACGAACAATTGTTTCCTTCCCGGTCTAAACAAAGCACTCGTTGACAACAAAATAGTGACTCTTGGCCGTTTACTGGAAGTAGCTGGACTCGATTTTAAAAACAAAGAAGCAACATCTCGATGTCTTGGGATAAATTATACTCGTGTTATAGCACAACTTCTTCAGAGATGGGAATCTGCCTTAAATGATCAAGAGAGACTTTTATTGTTGGACTATAAAAACAAACTGTGTTATCCAGACTCAGAAGAGCATTTTCCAGGTTTGCTTTTTGCTCTTAAATTGGATGGGTGCTCTGGTGTTTTTTTTGAACAAGCTGATTCATTAAGTGTTGATTTTTTTTCCTGTGACAGAAAGTTGTTGTATAAATATTTTGTAATTGTTTTTAACAAGGTAAAGTTGAATAATAGGATAGATACACCTTGGCGTGGTTTTTTTAAATTGAATGAAGAAAAAAACCCAGAATGGAGAATTTTTTATAAACCTTCTTTGACCAAAAAGACAGGAGATCTACAATGGTGAATTGTTCATGGTGTGATCGCTGTCAACGCTTTTACTTCTGTTTTAAATCCTGAAAATTCTGATGAGTGTCCGTTTTGTGATGATAGAGAAACAATTTTTCATGCCTTTTTAAACTGTTATAGACTCAAACCATTGTTTTCCGTTTTAAAAGATGTATTTAGAAAATGCAATGAGGTATTCTCACAAGAGATTTTCATTTTAGGATGTAAATATGTCTTAAAGAAAAAGTTTGTGTGTCAACTGCTTAATTTTGTGGTGGGACAAGCAAAAATGGCTATTTATTTAAGCAGGAGAAAAAAAATTGAACAGGATGTACACTGTAAAAAATTTCCGTAAAAATACGGTACAATGTACCATATAAATGTGAAGGATTTTTTCCGTATTTGTCTTTTACGGATCTTTTACCCTTATTTTGAATTACGCGTTGCATTGTGGGAAAAAGATCCCGGCAGCGCGAAAAGTTTAAGACGCATCCGCCATTACACACGCAGATGACCGGGGGCAAAGTTGCTTTTTAGAGCCGGATTTCGGGTGTGTTGAAGCCATTCTGACACTTATGTGGTAAAACTTAAACTTAAAAACGAAAATTATGTTTTGCTTGATGTCAAAAAAGCTGTTAACGTAACGTTATTTTTAGTTACCATCTGGCATTAACTGTTAGGCAAATAAATGTCGGAGCCGTCACGTTTATCATTTTATGCATATCGTCACACATTGAAAGATTTAGTTATGACTCGTGGATGTTCTCGATTGTAGTGTCCTTGTTGTAATGGGCTTATTTACTTTTATTTGTCGTGATGCGTTTTATTTCTTGCCGAGCGAATCCGTTAACTAGTTGTGATATTTCTAACGTTAGCTAGCTGCTAGTGGTTTTAGAGCAATTTAATGCCTTCAAGCAAAAGCAACCAGAGCAGAGGAATCGTCAAGAAAAGTAAACGCCATTAAGACTTGCTTGATTTGAAAGGCATGAAGACACAACGTGAAGAGACTGTGTGTGAATATGCAGTAACTTAACCGGTAGCTGCTACAGCTGGATCAAGGAAAACACCAGCACCTTTTCTGCAAAATGAGGTAAGTTAACGTTATGTTTACGTTAGACTATATGTTTTTGTTTTAGATGACACACACGACTTTAAACCCCAAATAATGAAAGATTTATTTACATTTAGCATGACTGCTATTATCTAAACTTCTGCCTGTAATGTTAGTCATTCTTTCCCTCCTCATTTGTTTATTTCATAATGTTTCTGTTGTTTTCTTATCTATTAACAGGACCTTTCTGCTGTAGTTTACATCCCAAGCACCACCTGCATGCTTCTTATGGGTTTGTATTTTTTTTTATTAGCATTATTATGAATGTTCAATACTGGCAAAACACATTTGAATGTAAAGTCTGAAGAATAAAGTCTGTTTATAGAAAAAGTTGGTTGCTGAATACCCCCTTCAAAGATATTTATGTTTACATGGTCGGTAGAAATACAAATTGTATAGGGAAGATTTAAACAACTATGTTTAAAGCGTTTTTTTTTTTTTTTTTGAAGTGATCTTGTTATGTTTTTCATTTAGTAATATCTTTTTCTGTTTCAGGTGGTGGACATTCAGGGTTGCTGTCATTCAAGAAGTTATTGACCATCTCCTACCCTATTAAGGCAGTAAGATGCAAAATACCTGAAGAAAATGGCACTTATCCTGGAGTTCATATAAAGGTAAGCAACACATTTTTAATTAAATTATTTATTGAACATGTTTTTGTGATTCTGTTTATTTAGTATAATTAAACATATTAGAATGTAGCCTATAGTTGAGCATGCAGACAAGCTGACATGACATGCAATTGGAGTCCACTGGAAAAAAGTCTTAGCATTTTTTTAAACAGTGTTTGAATTTGAGAGAATTAGGGATGGCTGACAATTTGTTTATAGTTGATAATTTAGTCAATGTAAAATACTGTTCATTTGTTTTTCAACCTCAACCTGGTCTACATGATACTTTGTAGTTAATTTTCCTTCATTTAATTTCTTGAGTAGCTAAAAACATATCCTTTTTTTTTCATTTCCAACTTTCCTGTGTAGAAATCCTGAACGAAGGTTGAAAAGGCTGAGATGAAGGAAACGTCCCCATTCCTCCAAAACTGCTGAAGTTCCTGTTTGAACAACTTCGAAAAACCAGGTAAAGTTTCAAGCTTTTGTCAAATCTCAAAATGGAACTTTAATTGAACATACCGAAAAATGAACGTTTTTCATGCAAGTTGTTAAGATCTTAAAGGGATAGTTCACTTTGAAATACATTTTTGAAATCTTTTATACCTCAAGGGCATCCAAAATGTAGGTGTCTTTGTTTCCACAGTATTTTCAAGTTTGATATTTTTAGGTCAACCCGTTCTTGTCTGTCAGTCATATAATGGAGGTTTATGGGGTTCACCCTGGGTCCCCCTAAAGAGCATGCACAGAGAAGTCCAAATTAAACATGATTTAATGACTCGTGAATGTAAGGACACATTGATGGCCTAAGACACGAAACGAGCGGTTTGTGTGAGAAAACGAACAGTATTTAAATTGTTTTTACCTCTTGTAATCACAGCCACGTCCAAGTGATCTGAAAGACCGAAGCGCCTGTGCCTTCAGATCACTTGGACGTGGCTGTGATTACAAGAGGTAAAAACAATATAAATACTGTTCGTTTTCTCACACAAACTGCTTGTTTCGTGTCTTAGTGTGTCATCAATGTGTACTTACATTTAGGAGTCATTGAATCATGTTTAATTTGGACTTCTCTGTGCATGCTTTTTCAGGTGGACCCAGGGTGAACCCCATAAACCTGCATTATATGACTGACAGACAAGAACGGTTTGACCTAAAAATATCAAAATTGAAAATACTGTGGGAACAAAGGCACCTACATCTTGGATGCCCTAGAAGTAAGATAAAAGATATCAAAAATTAATTTCAAAGTGAACTATCCCTTTAATGAAATCTGAGAGCGTTCTCTCCATCTGTTGACAGCTCTTCCTCTGCTTACACCTACCACTTTCAAGCTCCAGAAAGATAAGTAAAGTAACACAGTGTTAGAGTCCTATCCAAATGTGATGCGATAAGATTCTAGCAACAAAACATTTGTGCCACTTTATAAATTTGGGGTTAAACCACTGGAGTCACATGGATTACATTTGTGTCTATACCTTTCTGAAACTTGAAAGTGGTAGTTGCCTAAGCTGTCAATGGAAGGACAGAAATCTCTCAGAGTTCCTCAAAAAGATCTTCATTTTTGTTCTAAAGATGAATGTAACTCTTGTGAGGTGTGGAACAACGTGCGTGTGAGTAATTACAATTAAAATTTTGGGGTGAGCTTACGCTTTATGTAATATTGTGTTCTCTTACAGAAAAATGGCATCAACACTAACATTTCACTCTTCTTTAATCCCTAGCTGGCATCTTGGGGAGGACGACCTCGCATCCAGTATGCTGCTGTGGGTGACGCAGGATTTCGAACTCATTCGATCACTTGTCTCTATGCTTTTCGAACTGTGGCGACTAATCGTGCCTTGCTGTGGGTCAAGCCGCTGGATCTTCAGATCTTCTTCGATCTGCTTAATCCATCCTTTTTTGGGTGCAGTGCGCTGGATTCTACACTGGGTTGGACGTTTCCTCCAGAGGACTTGTGGTATTCAATTTGCATCCATTCTGCACGTGTCCAAACATTTCACTCTATTGACTAGAAGTCTAAAGCAATTTTTAAGGATTAAAGCAGAAGCCTTATCTTCATTGCATTTTGTTTGTTTCTGTATTGTATCGTATTCTATTAGTATTGCATTTGAAAATGTTTTGAATCTTGACTTTCACAGTTTATGAAGGGTTTTTTTTCTCATTTTTTTAAAATAATTTTGTGAGCTATTTGGTACAACACCAATATTGTACCTGCTCATGTTTTCTTTTCTTTTTTTTTCATTTCTCCCATGTTTGTTTAATTTCTTAACTTTTTCCACAATACAAGCACTTTTTTATGGTGCTTTGCACATTGTTAAATTGTGTGTGTCTGTCTGTGTATATCAATCTTTACCCATTGAATACGTTTTAAGAATGTTTACATGAAATTTTTACAAAAATAAAACATGTTCAATATGTATATATTGTTCTTGAATTATTTGCTACCAAAATATATGCTATAAAAATAGAAATTTCTGTATAAGGATTATCCGTGAATAGTACAGAAAATACGGAATTTTCCATTTTAGGTTTGACGGAAATGTCCGTCAATGGTACAGAAAAACTCATAAAAATAGAAATGTAAATCTACGGAAATATCCGTTCTAAGGTTTACGGAAGTGCCCGTACAAAAACGGAAAAAGTGATGGTAATTAATTACCAGCACTTTTTCCGTTTTTTAACGGAGATTTTTTTAACAGTGTAGTACAAAACATTGTTGTATTGTTTTTTAACTTAGTACAGTCTAGAATCTTAATAGATTTTTATTATTATAAATGTATTGGTGATTTGATTTCCTTTAAAAACATTTGGAGCTGTAATGATGCTCTATGTGCAGTTTTTGAAGAAGATTTAATTTTCACACTTTATTGATTTGTTTTCGTTGTTTTTTTAGTTTCAATTTCTGGTTATATAATTGCAACGATGATTTTTTGTAAATAAAAGCTTTGTGAATTCTCAAAAAAAAAAATTTCTCTCTCTCTCTCTAGCGCCCTGTCAAGCGCACCAGTCATTCTTTTTTTACATCACTCATCGATCAAAAAAGGCTTTGGCAACGCCAAAAAGCTGATGATCTTACGGGTTTTAGAAGATTAAATACAACCCGAAACTAAAAAAAGCATTTATTTACCCAAACCTGTCGCCACAAAAGAGACTTCTATTTGGGACTTGGCAATTATTTGAAGTTTTACAGTACACTCGCAGAGAGAGCAACCTCCAGCATAGAGTGCGGTTTAACATCGGTTCAGTTTTTTGTTTAATCTGCCCTACTAATTTAACGAAATGTATATCAGTTCATGGTTTGTGTGTGTATAAACCTTATTCGATCTGCGTCATCAGTGTTTGTGGCGGCCATTTTGTTGACATAGAAACCACGGAAACTGTCAGTCTGTCAATGGACAAGCGAGGTAGCGTCGGGATTATCCATGATATCATCACTGTTTTTTTATTGTTGTTTTTTTAAACAGCGTGATGGTGTTGTGTAATACACGGCTGTTCTAACAACAGCAATAAGAACATCAGAGTTAGTTTTTATGCGATAAGATACCGACTGTCAGAAAACGTGAAGGGAAGGTGACAGGGTTGAGACAGCCCAGGAGAGGCTAGCTAGGATAAATAGGCTAAACTTTCAGCCAACTCCCCACAGAAAAGTCTGTTCCTATCATTTTACCACAGGTTTCACACATAATCCGTGTGCAATGCGTGTGCGGTGTGTACGGCACAGAAGCAGGACGCAAGTGCTTTAAATATGCTGCGTTTGCAGTGCATAACTGATCCGCGGCTGTAACTGTTACCAAACACCCCGGTACTCACTATTTTTATTAACACATACTCATTATTTCAACAACGTAAGCCAATTATTCCATGCATTACTTCTATATATTAAGTTTCTTAAGCAAGTGGTCAAATATCATGTACTTATATTAAAATCACAAACATTTTAAATGAAAACTTAAAATTGACAAAAACAACCGACTCTCATGCCTTTCTTTTGCACTTACATTTTAATACAACGAATCTTGCATGTCACAAAGCACTTGTTTTTCCACCTCCACAAATGAGATGAGTGTCGTTCATGTTGCCTTGTTGAGGTAAATTGTAGTTTGTACGTTATACGGATACTGTGTGATCGAGATCGTTATAAATATCCAGATAGGTTACGGCTGGCAATAAGGACGGATCTTTACTTAATGCTATTATTTAATTTTGATGTGGGTCCACACACCAATCAAGCTTATCTTCTCTTGATACCAACGAGATGAAGCTCCCCCTCAACTCAAATCTGTGCGCTGCTAAGGGCAGCAGGACAGATGTCATGTCAACAACATGGCCGCGGTTAGCTACTTCCGGTATTTGCGAATAAGGTCTATAAGAGAGAAAGAAAAAATGTGAGTATTTCATTGAGACTTGAGATTAAATAAACTGGTTAAGTATTGTAGATCTTGAATTAATTGTCGCATGCAGTAACACATTGTCGGTTAAAAACAAGAAAGTGGCTGGTAAAAACATTGAGTGGCTGGTAGATTTTGAAAATCCACCAGCCACAGTGGTCGGTGCCGGTGGACAAAAAAGTTAATTTCCATCCCTGGTGGTGAGCCATAGTCGCATAGTATGACATTAACCTTTAATGATCCAATAGCTTATTTTGTCCCATGTAACTAACGGTAAAATTAGTTACCATTAAATACAATATTACTTAATCATGAATGACATAAGCGTTTTTATATCTACAACCCAATTTCCAGAAAAGTTGGGACATTTTGTAAAATAAAATGTACAATATGGGATTTGTTAATTCTCTTGAACCTTTTTTTTTAATTTTTTAATTTTTTTACAAAAGTACAAAGAAAAGTTTTCCAATGTTTTCACTGACCAACATAATTTTATTTTGTAAATAAAAACAAATCATGATATTGATGGAATCCAGGGAAATTTCAGTCTGTGTTGGGCAAGGCAGGAGACCTTCGATGAATCTCCGTGACCTTTGAGCCCTCAGACGGCTTTGCATGAGAAACCATCATGCTACTCTGTTGAATACAGCCACAAGTGCTAAGGAGTACTTTAGAAAACCATTTTCACTGAACACAGTCTGACGCTGCATCAAGAAATGACACTTGAATCTCTGTTACACAAGGCGAAAGGTATACATCAGTTATATGCAGAGATGAGTTCTCAGGCCCGAGCTCATCTCAGATGGTCTAGAAGACAGTGGAAAGCTGTGCTCTGGTCAGATGAGACCATGTTTCAGCTTGTTTTTGGGAAAAATAGACATCGGGTTGTCAGTCCCAAAGAAGAAAGGGACCAACCAGACTTTCATCAGCGACAGGTGCAAGAGCAAACATCTGTCCTGCGGGGTGCATCAGTGCAAGTGATATTGGTAACTTGCATTCGTGTGAAGGTATCACTGACAGGCATATATTTGGATTGAGACAAATTGCCACCAAGATGACATCTTTCCTGGGAAGCAAGACAATGCCGGGGCTCATTCTGCACATGCTAAAACTGAGTAGTTCCTAGCAGTGGCGGATGCAGAACGTGACAGATGGGTGGGCCTGGATTAAGTCGAGGTGGGCCTAAATCTATGGGTGTCCCGAAATTAAAAGCAGTTGTCCCCAATCCAGGGCTTTGTTTTTTTAACCTAATTAACGCCGTTCTTATCGCTGTACGTAATCATATATGTGCATGTGTACATCACTTTTGAATAAGAAACGATAACATGTCTATAAAATACGTCAAAACTTTTTATTTTGGTGATTAAACTTTTGGTGAAGAAACTTTTACGTATTGATGAGAACACTAACTTAAACAGCATGGACACACACGAACTTGACTGCACGTCACATTTTTGACATTATTGATAGGCTACTGCTTTACATCGTAATACAATTAATAAACTTTTAATAAACTACAGAACAGCGTGAGCGGGAAAGCAGCGTGCCTCACGTGAGCAGAGTTTATGCTACGAGAACGGTCATTGCAAACACACACACAGGTCTGTTAAAAAGCGGTGCGCGTGCCTCATGCGAGCACGGATTATGCTCCGAAAAACGGACACTACACTAGTGATACAAACACACACAGTTCTGTTAACTTAACTAATATTTTAATAAGGTAGTCTAATATTTTTTCTCACTAATTACTTAAAGTATGGTAGATACAGTGCCCTCCACAATTATTGGCACCCCTGTTTAAGATGTGGTTGAGGACTTTTAAAAATTCTCCCTTTTTTTTAAACAACATAGAACCCAAATGCAAAAAAAGAGAAAAATCCAACCTTTTATTCAAGTACATTACTTTGGTGGTAAAAAAAAATGTAAAAATTTAGAAAAATAAAAACTTCAAATCCTGTGTCCCACAATTATTGGCACCCCTAACAATTCCGCTGAAAAATGTAATTGATTTTTAAAAAAAATATATATTTTCTGTAGTTGCTAATGTTGGTCAGGATATCTAGGAACTTTTAATTAGTAATTCATGACTTCCTATTTCCCTGGGGTATAAATATGACATGACACAGAGGCCTAATTCTCTTACCCATTTGTCAACATGGCAAAGACAAGAGAACACACCATTCAAGTAAGGCAGATGTGTGATGACCTTTATAAGTCAGGCAATGGCTACAAGAAAATAGCCACTCACCTTATATTGCCCATATCTAAAGTTAGAGGAATCATTAAGAAGTTTAAAACAACAGGAACAGTGACAAACAAGGCTGAAAGAGGTCCCAAGTTTATCTTGCCACAACGCACTTTGAGGAGGATGCTAAGAAAAGTAAAAAAAAGTCCTAAGCTCACTGTCACAGAATTGCATCAAATAGTGGCATCTTGGGGTCACAAAATCTCCAAAACAACCATCAGACGCTCTCTACATGCCAACAAGATGTTTGGGAGGCATGCTAGGAAAAAGCCTTTTCTCACTAACACTGACAAACGTAAACGTCTGGAGTTTGCCAAGCGGCACTGGGACTTCATCTGGGATCGTGTGCTTTGGTCGGATGAGACTAAGATTGAGCTTTTTGGCAACAAACACTCTAAGTGGATCTGGTGTAAAACAAAAGATGTGTATGCCGAAAAGTACCTCATGCCCACCGTGAAGTATGGTGGAGGATCTGTGATGCTGTGGGCCTGTTTCTCTTCCAAAGGCCCTGGGAACCTTGTTAGGGTGCATGGCATTATGAACGCTTTGAACTACCAGGACATTTTAAATAAAAACCTGATGGCCTCTGCCAGAAAGCTGAAGATGGGTCGTCATTGGGTCTTTCAGCAGGATAATGATCCAAAACGTGTGGCAAAATCTACACAAAAATGGTTTAGTCACAAACTCAAGGTCCTCCCATGGCCATCTCAGTCCCCAGACCTCAATCCAATCGAAAACCTGTGGGGTGAGCTAAAGAGGAGAGTGCACAAGAGAGAGCCCAGGATACTGGATGATCTAGAAAGATTTTGCAAAGAAGAATGGTCAAAGATCCCTCTCTCTGTGTTCTCCAATCTTGTGAAATGTTATAGGAGATTAAGTGCTGTCTTATTGGCAAAAGTATTACAAATACTTGTTGTATTTGTACAAAGTATTAACATCAGGGGTGCCAATAATTGTGGGACACATGATTTGAAGTTTTTATTTTTTTAAATTTTTAATTTTTTTTTACCACCAAAGTAATGTACTTAAATAAAAGGTTGGATTTTTCTCTTTTTTTTGCATTTGGATTCTATGTTGTTTAAAAAAAAGGGAGAATTTTTAAAAGTCCTCGACCACATCTTAAACAGGGGTGCCAATAATTGTGGAGGGCACTGTATAAATAAAGCGGTGCACCTCACGTGAGCAGGGATTATATGCTCCAAGAATGGACACTGCACTAGTGATATAAAACACACACACACACACACAGGTCTTTTAACTTAAGCAATATTTTTAATAAGGTATAGTCTTCTCACTTTCAAAGTAGGGTAGATTTAAATAAATAAAAACGAAATTTAAATAAATAACACTATGACACTAAATACACTCGCAAATAAAATATAACATGGTGTTTTTGTAAAATAAATCCATCAATACGTCCCCCAAAATGGTGCTAATTTTAAAATGAAACTAAAATGCTCACGACTGCACGGGCATTTATTACTGTGCGTGCCCACGGTGAGGGACGAGCAGAACAGAGTGAACATTGTTTAGTTAATTCCTACTTCCCAAGACCGTTCGAGATATTCAATATCCGTTAACAATTTAGCATCTTTAATGTATTTTCATCATTTTGAAAAGGTTTGGTGGGGATAAAATAAACAGGAGTAAGTAAAAATGTAAAGGCTGGTTTTACAAAACATCCGCATTCAGACCAAAATAATTTCTGTTGGTCCGAGCTAATGAGTGTAAATTAGAAAGTTGTCCGGCTTGAGGAGTACAATATTTTTGTAACTGTAGGTAAAACTAACAACCCCAGTTTTGTCAAAAGGTGGCACTACCCATGCCCATTTCTGAAACTTTGCACATGTCTACTAGCTAATAAAGCATGCTAAGAGTCTCAAAATCATCATAAAAGAAAATTAAAGTTTGATGCGTTACCACGGCAAAAGTATCAAAGATATCAAGAATCCATTCACAGGTCTACATCTGCCGTATGTTTACATTATACAGATGAAGTTTGAAGCAAATCAGGTGTAAATAAGAGGGTGATTTCAAAGCATTTTGAAAGTGACACACTTCCTTCTGCCAGTTGGTATAACTTTGACTCACAATAGTCACATCCATGTGATTGGCCTCTCACAACGAATACACTGCTGAAGTTTCATCAAGATCAGTTAACCAGTTAACCTTCGGACCCCCGACGGCACTCTGAAGCCCTTCCAAAGATTAGCAATATCTAGTTCAAAATATGCAAACACTGCAGCGAGTTTTTTTGACGTCATGATATTCACATCATATCATTCTGTCTTTACAACGAAAGCCAATGAAAGAATCGACATGATATGACTGATAAAAAATGTAGCCAACCAGTGCACAATGCCAACGATGCCCGGGAAGTTTGAATTTCTCACACGAACATATGTTTTTATTTCCTCTCCGTCCGCTTGAGGAGCTAAACTCTCGACGCAGGCTCTGACCACACCCACCGCTGTCATGTTTTGACAGGCCAGCTTAGACGGGCTATAGCTAAGATAACAAGCTAAGAGGTAGCTAACTTAGTCAACAAACATCTATTCGTCTTACAGACTGCAGATTCTGTCATAAAATGATTTGTCAAAATAATTTTTTTTTCTGCTGAAGATGTTTTATTCGAAGATGTTTACACTCGAAGCAGCGATGACACTGAGAAGACCGCGACGATGATGATAATATGCTTGAGGACGGAAAAGAAAGATCATCCAATTTTATAACGGTGAGTTGCTTTGTAACATGCACACATTATACGTGTGTGTGTGTGTGTGTGTGGGTGTGTGTGTGTGTGGGTGGGTGGGTGAGAGAGAGACAGAGATAGTGTTTGGTTTCCATTTCATACGGTAAATGCATTGTGTTCTGAAAAGATTATGCTACTTTATATGCATTTATTTATATCTATTTATTTACATGCGTTGGACGGTTGTGCAGTTGTTTGCCGTTTTTTTCTGGCACACTATCTATCTATGTGGAGTGTGTGTGTGCTGGGAAAAAGGATGTAGGCAGCTGGACACCTGTTCATAGATGTGAATAGACTTACATTTCCTTTGTTTTCTCCTAGCACGTATACTGTATTTTTTACAGTCTAATATACATAATATTTATAAGTTAGTACAAATGCAAATATTTGTACTGTAAATATGATGTATGTTATATTGTAAAATTGTATGTTGTGTACATATATTTATATAATGCAGAAATTTGTGGAAAGAATTGCAGAAAATATGTGCTAGAGATAAATAGGAAGGAGTTGTATGCTATCAAAATGGCATATTCCTGTCTGATGGCCGGCCATCAGTGTGATTGTTGGTTCTTTGTCTGGTCATCCATATGAATGCTGTCTATATCACTGGCCATCACCGGCCATTGATTGTTGATTGAATGAATGTGCTTTAGTTAGGGGTGTCCATGGTTAACCGGTTAACCGATTAACCATTTAAAATTGCATAACCGAGTGAAACCTTTTTGCTCGGTTAAGTGGCGTCAATACATATTTGCACAAAACTTTTGCGGGGTTTTTTTCTGATTGTCGATAAAAAAATATTGTGAAATGACAGCGTTTCTATTAACGGTGTTATGCGACTAAAACATTTTTTTTTTTTTTCCTTTCGCGATAAGCCATTCCAATGGCAACGGACGTTGGTAGCTATATCACAGCCACCGCACTAGACATTATTTATGGAAGGAGACGTGGTGTGTCATCCAAGCATTAATGGCAGGCAAAGTCACAGATTTGTGTGTGTTTCTCCCTCATTTCTGCTCTGCGGTCTTGATTGTGGCATTTCTTTGAGGTTTTGTCTAGTAGGCTATTCCATGTATCATTTATGAATTTTAAAAAAGAACTCTGCCTCGTATATGTCCAAACGGTCAGTGTACTTTTGTTTTCATTCGTTTCCCCTTATTTAATCCGTAGGCCTAATTGCAAAACGAAAAATGAACGGTTGTTGTATTTTGTAAAACGCAGAGTTGAACACCAAAATGTTCATTTGAACTGTAGGACTACGTGCTGCGCAAAAATATATAGGCTATATATCGACGAATTTTCAGATATTTGTTTGATTTTTTTGCCCCTTTAAACATTTCAAATATTTGACAAATGAATATGAAAAAAAAAAAGATTTTACTGGTTTTCTGAGGCCAAATTAGAACCTGAAAATTATATTTTCCCCACAGTGCTGAATGAGAAGAGCCCTAACCACAGCCTACAGAAAGGGGATTTATAGATGATAGATATAATAAATGTGTCTCATAATAAAATAATATAAAATAACGAGGCATTAATTGTTTATTAATAAACTATTGTTTTCTAAATCAGTTTCTGCTAAAAACAAATCTCCATCCCCGGATGCACCTTTAGAGAGAAATACATAATTAGCTAGGCTACATAATTACATAGTCAGAAGATATTGTCTTTCGATTCGAATTTGTTCGTTTTAAATTGGACATTTAAAGCTTTAGTCTACAAGACTAACGCTTTAAATGTCCAATTTAAATGCTGTCACGTTTTCACCACAGATTTGCGCAATTTACTAAAACGTAATTTTGGCAACGGACGTTGGTAGGTTTAAATATATCACAGACCCACCACACTAGACATTATTATATTATTACTGATAAAGAGATGTAGTTTACTATTAGTTTACTTCTTGATCAAACCAAAAATAACGTCAAAAAGCATATATACATAAAAAATACGTTTAAAACATTAGTACTTACAAAATTCAGGGTTCATAATGATTGTACGCGTTTGTCGTAGACACAAAATAGCATAACTAGTAGCCTAGTGGCTACAAAGCCAGCACTGGCATTTGAAAAAAATAAAACACAAGGCTACGTCTGGAATTATACATATACATTTAAAATGATTAAGTATTAGCCTACTTACAGGTTGTGGCCCAACAACTGCTGCCTGCCTCTGGTTTTAAAGTTGGAACTGCTTCATGTTTTAGTAACAGTTTCTTGTTGAATCTGGCATTGAATTCGTGGAGATTCTGGAAGCTGTCTTACGTAAAATGCGCAGCACAGAGAGCTAAATTACGATCGTCATTTTCAGGAACATAATCAAACATAAATTGTATCCATTGTTGACGAAGTACAGCGTCCATGCGAAGCTCGGACACAGAAGACCTGACAGCTGGTGAACATAACACACTCGACGAGCCGCAGAAATATGCGCATGCCCTTTTTTTGCATTTTCCGGAGGGAGGGTTGATGCAAATAAGTGGGTTAGTGACGTCTAAAACCCAGCTGTAGTCCCAATCGAGTTTTTGTAGGCAATTATACTTCCTGATTTTTAAAAGACGATATCTCTGCTTACATTGAACTTTCAGCGCTGCAACTTTGCACTTTTGCTGAAATCCTTGCGCTGGGAAACTCACCATGGAGATGACTCGCTGCCTCTAATGATGGCGTTGATCAACGCGAGGTCTATGGTGAACAAGACATTTATTTTAAATGATTTTATTACATCGCACAGCCTGGCGTTTCTTTTCATCACAGAGACATGGTTAAATCCAGGCGACATAAGTCCCTTTTCTGAACTTGTACCTCCTGACTACGTGTTTTTTAACACCCCTCGGTCTACGGGACGGGGGGGGGGGGGGCTAGCATCAATTGCAATAGAACAATTTAAATGCTGTGTTGACACAAGGGATTTCTATCCCAGTTTTGAGCTCCAGGTTCTAAAAATTGACTTGTCCAAGCCTGTGATGATAGCGGTGGTGTACCGACCTCCAAAACCAAACAAAGACTTCCTGAATGACTTTGCAGCATTTCTAGGAGATATTATCCAAATCTATGATAGAATTTTAATTTTAGGAGATTTTAATATACACGTATGTTGCCCATCAAACTCTCTGGCTAAAGACTTTTCAGCTCTTGTGGACTCTTTTGGGTTTGAACAGTTAGTGAAAGGACCAACACATTCTATTGGCCATACATTGGATTTAGTGCTGTCTTATGGCCTACCTATCCAGAATATTGATGTTTGCAATGCTGGCTTTTCAGACCACAAACCGATATTATTTACAACTACTCTGGACTGTCCTTCTATTAACCATCAGACTTCTACAAAATTGTTTTGGAAAATCAGTGCTGATACCGGGATGGTTTTTTCTGCAGCATTTGAAGTGGCATCTAAATCATGTAATTTAGAAGGTCGCTTAGAGGAACTGAGTGCAGAGGAACATCTAACCCTTTTTAATTCTACCTGTATAAATATTTTAGACGACATTGCTCCCCTAAAACAGAAAACGGTTAAACCAAAATCAGAGCCCTGGCTAAATGATAATATACGTACACTGAGACAGACATGTAGATGAGCGGAACGGAGGTGGAAAAAAGACAAGCTTCAGGTGTCTTATGAAATTTTGAGAGACTCATTGTGTACTTTTCAAAAAGCAGTAAAAGCAGTATATTCCAATGAAGGTTATTCTCCACACCACCACGAGTAGAATCTAAATCTGTGGGAAACACTGGTTGTAATTAACATTAAAGGGTTTGTTCACCCAAAAATGAAAATTAAGTCATTAATTACTCATCCCCATGCTGTAGCAGGGGGTGTAAGACCTTGTAAGACCTTTGTTCGTCTTCGGAACACAAATGAAGATATTTTTGACTAAATTTGAGAGGTGGATCACTGCTACATAGGCTGCCTAAGGTATCGAAACTTGATGGCCCAGAAAGTCATTGAAGGAAATGTTTAAATATTCCATGTGACTACAGTGGCTCAAGTATAAGTTTATCAAGCAACGCAAATACTTTTTGTGCGAAAAAAAAAATAAAAATGAAAGCTGCAAGCAGTGATGGGCGGGCCGTCGCTCAGCCGGTGCGGCTGTGAATTTGGTACGCATCCAAATCACCCAAAAATGTATGTAAAATTCAAAATGACCGACTTCCTGTTGGGTTTAGGGAATTGCTCCAAGAGGCGTTTTTGTCCGTCTGGACATGATCCATGTGCCACAGAAATTCTGTACATGTAGGTCAAACGTGCGGCGGGGGCTGTGCGCCAGGGTCTGGACATGATCCATGTGCCACAGAAATTCCGTACATGTAGGTCAAACGTGCGGCAGGGGCTGCTTCGTTAAACGTCACTTCCTGTTACCAGCTGGTGGCGCTATGGGTGAATATCGGCATGTACTTGTGTTCAGGGTGGGACTGTTGTATAACGTATAAAATTTCGCGCAGGTCTGAGGATGTACACTGAAGTGACAACAATTTCCTGTTTCATGGCAAATCGTCGACGCCTTGGACACGCCCATTGACGAAAGGCACAGATGGCACAACTTTTCATCGTTGATGCCTTTAGAAGGCACAGCAGAAATGTGAAGTTGATCCGACTAAATCCCTAGGAGGAGTTTGTTAAAGTACGTAATGAGTAAATCATCCAAAATGGCGCGGGTAAAATTAGAAATGGCTGACTTCCTGTTGAGTTTAGAGCATCGCTCCAAGAGACTTTTTTGTGCGTCTGAACATGGTAGATGTACCACAGAAATTTCGTACATGTCAGTCAAACATGCGGCGGAGGCTGCTTCGTTAAAGGTCACTTCCTGTTATCAGCAGGTGGCGCTATGACTGTGGGTGAATGTCGTCATGTAGATTTGTTCAGGGG
>NW_024121244.1:607716-652755 GCF_016745375.1 Pimephales promelas
GCTTTGAAGCCACATGAAGTTACAGCGCATGAGTCCCGTATTTTGAAAAGTTCAAAGCACAAAGGAAATACATATTTATGACAGTGTATTATACATTATCTATCTATGCAATAGTTTTATTGAGCCTTTCTTTTAAAGGTTTTTAAATTTCAGTTACTGTGTGCGTGAAGAACAATTATAGTGCTCTGACTCTAGTGTTGTGATCTAACCGACAGCGTCTGACACCCGGTAGAAAGTACACGATTAAGTTACAGCAATAAAGTCCAGCAAGAAAAAGTTTCTTCATTCGAAAATATAGACCTTTAGACCTTTATCTTAAAGATCCAGTATAATAGGATTAACATTGAATCATCTTGAAGATCGTTTCATCATTGACTGTAACCGAATGTGACGTGCTGTTTGAATGCTGAATGGAGAATGACTGACAGGCGCAGAGAGGGAAAAGTTTACGTGTTCTTGAATTTAATGACTTAAATATTAATTTCTATATCACATAATAGCTTCAGAACACTTATAATACAGTACACAAAAACTTAATGGTACTTTAGAAAGTTTTTGTGCCTTTGTGCCTACATAGAATAGTATATGCACAATATAGAATTTGAATCAGCCTCGTCAAAGATGGCAGTGTCAGAGCCGATACCGATCCTGAGTATCTAACGCGGCACACTTCTTTTCAACAGTCAAATTGAAATTGAAATTGCTTGAAACTCAACAGATACATCACATTTATTAGCCAGTAGACGTGCAAAGTTTCAGAAACGGGCATGGTGCAAGGACTAAATAGCGCCACCTTTTGACAAAAGTGGGGTTGTTAGTTTTATCTACAGTTACAAAAATCGGTATATACATTTTACTCCTCAAGCCGGACAACTTTCTAATACATAGTCATTAGCTCGGACCAAGAGGAAGTCAGATATTTTGGTTTGAATATGGTGAGCCTCTCTCTGAGCCTACGTCCCTGTATGGCAAGCCCTTTTAACATTTAAAAGCTAAGTTTGCCTATCCGGAATTAACATTGTAGATATCAACAACGTCTTTCTGTCTAGTCGTAATTACATTTTGGATAGTTTGTATTATCATTTAAGATATCTGTAACATAATTTTGACTAGTCGAAATGACAGAGTATGGCAAGCCGTTTTAACATTTAATCATGAAAGGGCCAAAGCCTTCGGCACCGCCACCCGGGTGCCTTTAGGTAACTAAAGGAACCGGGTTGCGGTGCCACCGCTTGGCCCGCCATCGCTGCTCGCAGCTATATTTAGGGCCAAGCCCTGAAAGGGCGAAGGCCCTATTGTTTCCTTCGCTGACTATTGTTTTTCATATTTTTCTTTTATTATTATTATTATTATTTTACTACTTTTGGGCACTTTTGGGGCCCTTAACATGCTCGAAAACTCTTGAAACTTTGCACACGGGTCAGAACCCGCGGCCATCAGAGCCGGGCTGAAGATGGTACCCGGGCGTGGCAGGGGGGCTCGTCAGCGCCCCCTGGAACGGGGTCCGAACACTTGGTCCATAACTCAAACACGCTTGCATGTAATAATATGAAACTCGGTACGCATGTTGATCTCATCGTTTCATCTATACCTCGCGCTTTTACTTTTTACCCCAGCCCAACAGGAAGTCGGCTATTGAGGTTTGTTTGTAAAACGCTCGCAATGGTATTTGAAATACTCCTCCTAGAGCTTTGATCCAAATTCGACGAAACTCGGTCAGCGTGAAAGTCAAGACATTGAGGATGAAAGCTTTGTGAGGGATTTTTGATATCTCGAACGGTTTGGCCGTGGCGAGGAAACGAAATCATGGCGAGAAACGTGAAACAGGAAGTTTGTTATAACTTCAGCATACATTAACTGATCTTGATGAAACTTCAGCAGTATGTTCGCTGTAAGAGGACGATCACATGGATGTGACTATTGTGAGTCAAAGTTATAGCGCCACCAACTGGCAGCAGGAAGTGTGTCACTTTCAAAATGCTTTGATATCACCCTTTTATTTTTACCCGATTTGCTTCAAACTTCATATGTATAATGTAAACATACGGCAGATGTAGACCTGTGAATGGATTCTTGATATCTTTGAAACTGTTGCCGTGGCGACGCATCAAACTTTACCCTTCTTTTAGGATGCTTTTAGGATGCTTTTGAGACCCTTAGCATGCTTCAAAATGCATGAAACTCGACAGACACATCACATTTATTAGCCAGTAGACACGTGCAATGTTTCAGAAACGGGCGTGGTGAGGGCTCAGTAGCGCCACCTTTTGACAAAAGTAGGGTTGTTAGTTTTATCTACAGTTACAAAAATCGGTATGTATATTGTACTCCTCGAGCCGGACAACTTTCTAATTGACACTCATTAGCTAGGACCCACAGAAAGTCAGATATGTTTGTTTGAATGTGGTCTTGCTTAATCTGAGCCTACATCTCTGTCTTTGCCTGTCTGTGTATGTGTGTGTGTTTGTAGGGGGAGGGGTCTTAACCATTTCACTCCTGTGTGTATGGCCTGCATAAAAAATAAATGCCTTAAGCCTGGTATTTTTTTAAATAAGTTTTTTATTTTTTATAAGTAAAGGCATATAACCAGTTTAATTGTAGTGCATTAATAGTTTTATATAATTAGTTTATTAATTAAATTAACTTGGTCCATAAACTTGATCTGAAAATTTGGTCCATAAATCAAACACACTTGCATGTAATAATATGACTTGAGTGTTAATCACATCATGTTTTCAGTTTGAATATAAAATATATAAATTATGTAAAAAAAATAAAGTTGATCCAGCTGGAGCGCAGGCTGAGAATAGCGCTGTCATGACTGGATCACGAGATCATCAGTCATGCCCTCTCATACCTTACGCGCACACCACGCCCACTTACATCAGATCACATCAACATGTCAGCCGGAGGGATAACGAGGGTCGTCGTCGCTTTTGGATTCAAGAATTTCTTACAACAAGATGGCAAAAGAACAGCGCTTTGCAAGACATGCAACGTTAAGATCGCGGACAGTCAGATGACAACCTCCAATTTCGTCCGTCATTTGAAGAGCCATTCTGCCCACTGTGCCCAGTAAGTGCTTGTCAATTTGTTAATGTTATCTGGTTAGCTCGTTCGTAGTTAGCTAGCTAATGTAAGTTAAAGGAGAACTCCGGCGCAAAATTACACATTGTTACCTAGTCAACCGTTATCTGAGATTTGTTTTCATGACTGCCGAATGTAAATAGTTTTATCTATAAAAACAGTTTAGCCTATAAGTGACGTCCGACATTCTGCATATTGTGTTATTTTGTTAAGCCCCACTAAAGGCATAAAAAACTGTAAAGCACAATCAAGTTTTCACACTATATTCCAAGACTTCTAAAGTCATTCAATAGCTTAATGTGTGGTAAAATTAATATTTTAGTCTCTAAGTTAAAGTTAACGGAAAGTCATCTCGCCTCAGTCATTCTCCATGCATCAGCATTAGCGCGTCGCGTTCGGTTGCGACAGTAACACGACGACACTCTCTTCAAGATCAATGTTCCCAATATTATACTTTATTTGTAGATAAGGCATAAAGGTCTATGATTTGCATAAAATGACTATCTTGCTGGAGTGGAGTTTATTGCCCTTTAGAATACACTAAGCATTAGTGCTGCACGATTAATTATATCGCAGTCGTAATAGCGATCTCAAACCTATGCAATTATATAACGCAAAATGCCGCGATTTTATATGAAATAAACAAAGTAGGGCTATTAGCGCAGCATCTCTTCTTTTTTGTCATCCTTTGACTAGTGTTACAAGATCCCCCTCTTATTGGTTCAAATGCCTTTTCGCATTTTGCACGACAAGAAGTGAAAAGCTGCCTGTGAGTGCCCTAGATTAGAATAGATGAGACTCGCATAATGCGCATGCACTGACCGTGTGCCAGCCCAGAATAAACAGTTCTCTTTCGAGCTTGAACGAACAATAGCACACACAATTATGCCAAAATGTGATTTTGTCTAGTATCTTCATAACATAAGAAAAGTCTATGGATGAAAAGAGTTGTGCTATGAGGCGCGTGTGAGATCCGCGTCTCGGCAACGGGTGCTCTTAAAGGGCCAGCAGCGAATAAAGCGTTCTTTCAGTAAAGTTAAAAGAACAAAGGGAAATTAGAAAATTACTCACTGATCTTGAGTAAAGAACTTTTGTAGCTTTAATAAGGATTATTATATATATAATTTATGATTCAGGCAGCGCAGACTGTTTGATAACTTTATTCAATTTCTGTACCTGTTAAGACAGGAAGGGCACAGGTAAATATGTTTTTTATTATGGGTTTATGTGGGGATTGTTTGAAGTTCACTTAATTTAAAAGCTGTTATATATTTTTTTTAAGCGTAATAATTTTTTAAAAAGTTGATGGCTTTCAATTGATGGAATCACTGTAATGTTGGTTTGGTTGATGGTTTATTGATCATTATAGGTGTTATCAATCATTTATTGTTGTTGTTGTTTTTAGTTTGAGTTGAGAAATAAACATTAATCTGTGTGTGCATTTTACTTTAGAACCAAGCAAGTTGGACTCATGAAACCATTTTATTATATCGGAGTCGCAAATCGCAATTGCAATATTGGCTCAATAATGGCAATATGACATTTTCCCAAATCGTGCAGCCCTACTAAGCATAGATTATAGATACCATCCCTTCGCTATGTTCTTTTCAATGTGAAGCGTTGCGTGCTGTGACTTGGTGTTGCTTCAAGTGCATCATTCTGCACACGGGATGCGCATGATTGCTTATAATACTTTGGGGAGACAAGGGGGCGTGGCCTAAGGGAATAGCACTCGTGATGTTAAGTGATGTTACCCCGCCATCGCTGATACAACCTTTAGCAGTCATGTTTTTGCTTCTTGAGAGAGAGAGAAAGTGTGTGTGTGTGTGTGTGTGAGCAATGGCGGTTCTAGGCGGGGCCTGGGGGGGCCAGTGCCCCTGCGACAACAAGCTTGGACCCCCTTGTGGCCCCCTAAATGTGGAGTCAGTGTGAAATATTTTTTTATAGTGTGTCACGCATTGAGCATGACAGTCACTCGTTTCAGTCTTTTGTCTCACACTCCCGTCACACATTGTATTTCTCATGCGGAAAAACTATTAATAATATATTTAATATACGCAATTTCTCTGGCCGCGCCGCTCTCACGTGAGAATCAAGCGCGTCTCGCCTGGAGTTCAGCAGTCGACCCTGCTACGCATCAGCCAATCAAAAAAAGAGAAGTGCTACTACATTGGTTGTTAGTTTTATCTACAGTTACAAAAATCGGTATATACATTGTACTCCTCAAGCCGTACAACTTTCTAATACATAGTCATTAGCTCGGACCAAGAGGAAGTCAGATATTTTGGTCTGAATATGGTGAGCCTCTCTCTGAGCCTACGTCCCTGTATGGCAAGCCCTTTTAACATTTAAAAGCTAAGTTTGCCTGTCCGGAATTAACATTGTAGATATCAACAACGTCTTTCTGTCTAGTCGTTTACACTTTGGATAGTTTGTATTATCATTTAAGATATCTGTAACATAATTTTGACTAGTCGAAATGACAGAGTATGGCAAGCCGTTTTAACATTTAATCATGAAAGGGCCAAAGCCTTCGGCACCGCCACCCGGGTGCCTTTAGGTAACTAAAGGAACCGGGGTTGCGGTGCCACCGGCTTGGGCCCGCCATCGCTGCTCGCAGCTATATTTATTATTATTATTATTATTTATACGACTATTTGGGCACTTTTGGGGCCCTTAACATGCTCAAAAACTCTTGAAACTTTGCACACGGGTCAGAATCCGCGGCCATCAGGGCCGGGCTGAAGATGGTACCCGGGCGTGGCAGGGGGGCTAGACAGCGCCCCCTGGAACGGGGTCCGAAAACTTGGTCCATAACTCAAACACGCTTGCATGTAATAATATGAAACTCGGTACACATGTTGATCTCATCGTTCATATATACCTCAAACTATTACTTTTTACCCCAGCCCAACAGGAAGTCGGTTATTTAGGGTTGTTCATAAAACACTCGCAATGGAATTTGAAGTACTCCTCCTAGAGAATTCAAACACACGGCACGAAACTCGGTCAGCATGAAGTCAAGGCATTGAGGATGAAAGTTTGCGAGGGGATTTTTGATATCTCGAACGGTTTGGCCGTGGCGAGGAAACGAAATTATGGCGAGAATCGTGAAACAGGAAGTGTGTCAGAACTTCAGCATACATTAACTGATCTTGATGAAACTTCAGCAGTTTGTTCGCTGTAAGAGGACGATCACATGGATGTGACTATTGTGAGTCAAAGTTATAGCGCCACCAACTGGCAGCAGGAAGTGTGTCACTTTCAAAATGCTTTGAAATCACCCTCTTATTTTTACCCGATTTGCTTCAAACTTAATCTGTATAATGTAAATACATAGCAGATGAAGACCTGTGAATGGATTCTTGATATCTTTGATACTGTTGCCGTGGCAACCCATCAAACTTTAAAATTCTTTTTTTGATGATTTTGAGACTCTTAGCGGCTTTTGGGGCCCTTAACGGGTTTGAAAACTCTTGAAACTTTGCACACAGGTCAGATCCCACAGCCATCAGAGCCGGGCTGAAGATGGTACCTGGGTGTGGCAGGGGGGCTAGACAGCGCCCCCTGGAACAGAGTCCGAAAACTTGGTCCATAAATCAAACACGCTTGCATGTAATAATATGAAACTCGGTACACATGTTGATCTCATCGTTTCATCTATACCTCACACTCTTACTTTTTACCCCAGCCCAACAGGAAGTCGGCTATTGAGGTTTGTTTGTAAAACGCTCGCAATGGAATGTGCAATACTCCTCCTAGAGAATTCAAACACACGGCACGAAACTCGGTCAGCATGAAGTCAAGGCATTGAGGATGAAAGTTTGCGAGGGGATTTTTGATATCTCGAACGGTTTGGCCGTGGCGAGGAAACAAAATTATGGCGAGAAACGTGAAACAGGAAGTGTGTTATAACTTCAGCATACATTAACTGATCTTGATGAAACTTCAGCAGTGTGTTCGCTGTAAGAGGACGATCACATGGATGTGACTATTGTGAGTCAAAGTTATAGCGCCACCAACTGGCAGCAGGAAGTGTGTCACTTTCAAAATGCTTTGAAATCACCCTTTTATTTTTACCCGATTTGCTTCAAACTTAATCTGTATAATGTAAATATACGGCAGATGTAGACCTGTGAATGGATTCTTGATATCTTTTAAACTGTTGCCGTGGCAACGCATCAAACTTTACCATTCTTTTAGGATGCTTTTGAGACCCTTAGCATGCTTCAAATCGCATGAAACTCGACAGACACATCACATTTATTAGCCAGTAGACATGTGCAAAGTTTCAGAAACGGGCGTGGTGAGGGCTCAGTAGCACCACCTTTTGACAAAAGTGGGGTTGTTAGTTTTAACTAGAGTTACAAAAATCGGTATGTATATTGTACTCCTCGAGCCGGACAACTTTCTAATTGACACTCATTAGCTAGGACCCACAGAAAGTCAGATATCTTTGTTTGAATGTAGAGAAAATCTTAGAATTTTGCCAGTCTCTCAGTGTCTCTCTGTGTGAGTGAGAGGAGGGGCGCCTGTCAGGTTAATTTTAACCCTTTATTTGCTGTGTGCGACTTCTCTGGCATTTTCGGGGGCCTTAACATCCTCTAAAACTCTTGAAACTTTGCACACGGGTCAGAACCCATGGCCATCAGGGCCGGGCTGAAGCTGGTCATCGGGCGTGGCAGGGCGGCTCGACAGCGCCCCCTGGACTGGGATTCGAACATTTGTCCATAAATCAAACACACTTGCGTGAATTAATATGAAACTCGGTACAATTATAGATCACATCAGGCCAAACAACTTTCGTGCTCTAAGTTTTACGACAATTAAAATGGAAGTTGAGAATTATGGGTTGTTTGAATAGTTGTCCTAGGAGAAATACATCAAATTACAACGCATGTGTTTACCAATCACAACCAAACTCGGTGTGCAAGAAGTCAAGACATTGAGGATGAAAGTTTGTGAGGGGATTTTTGATATCTCAAACGGTTTGGCCGTGGCGAGGAAACGAAATTATGGCGAGAAACGTGAAACAGGAAGTGTGTTATAACTTCAGCATACATTAACATATCTTGATGAAACTTCATCAGTGTGTTCGCTGTAAGAGGACGATCACATGGATGTGACTATTTCGAGTCAAAGTTATAGCGCCACCAACTGGCAGCAGGAAGTGTGTCACTTTCAAAATGCTTTGAAATCAACCTCTTATTTTTACCCGATTTGCTTCAAACTTCATCTGTATAATGTAAATACATGGCAGATGAAGACCTGTGAATGGATTCTTGATATCTTTGATACTGTTGCCGTGGCAACGCATCAAACTTTAAAATTCTTTTTTTTTTGATGATTTTGAGACTCTTAATGGCTTTTGAGGCCCTTAACGGGTTTGAAAACTCTTGAAACTTTGCACACAGGTCATATCCCACAGCCATCAGGCCCGGGCTGAAGATGGTACCTAGGCGTGGCAGGGGGGCTAGACAGCGCCCCCTGGAACGGGGTCCGAAAACTTGGTCCATAAATCAAACACGCTTGCATGTAATAATATGAATGAAAAACTTCATCTGTATAATGTAAACAGATGAAAAACTTCATCTGTATAATGATGAAAAACAGATGAAAAACTTCATCTGTATAATGTAAACATACGGTAGATGTAGACCTGTGAATGGATTCTTGATATCTTTTAAACTGTTGCCGTGGCAAAGCTTCAAACTTTGAAATTATTTTAGGATGCTTTTGAGACTCTTAGCATGCTTGAAATTGCATGAAACTCAACAGACACCACATTTATTAGCCAGTAGACATGTGCAAAGTTTCAGAAACGGGCATGGTGCAGGGACTAAATAGCGCCACCTTTTGACAAAAGTGGGGTTGTTATTTTTATCTACAGTTACAAAAATCGTTATATACATTGTACTCCTCAAGCCAGACAACTTTCTAATTCATAGTCATTAGCTCAGACCAAGAGGAAGTCAGATATTTTGGTTTGAATATGGTGAGACTCTCTCTGAGCCTACGTCCGTGTATGGCAGGCCCTTTTAACATTTAAAAGTTAAGTTTGCCTATCCGGAAATTAACATTGTAGATATCAACAATTTCTTTCTGTCTAGTCGTAATTACATTTTGGATAGTTTGTATTATCATTTAAGATATCTGTAACATAATTGTGACTAGTCGAAATGACAGACTATGGCAAGCCGTTTTAATATTTAATCATGAAAGGGCCAAAGCCTTCGGCACCGCCACCCCGGTGCCTTTAGGTAACTAAAGGAGCCGGGGTTGCGGTGCCACCGGCTTGGGCCCGCCATCGCTGCTCGCAGCTATATTTATTATTATTTTGCTACCTTTTGGGCACTTTTGGGGCCCTTAACGTGCTCGAAAACTCTTGAAACTTTGCACACGGGTCAGAACCCGCGGCCATCAGAGCCGGGCTGAAGCTGGTACCCGGGCGTGGCAGGGGGGCTCGTCAGCGCCCCCTGGAACGGGGTCCAAACACTCGGTCCATAACTCAAACACGCTTGCATGTAATAATATGAAACTCGGTACAAATGTTGATCTCATCGTTTCATCTATACCTCGCGCTCTTACTTTTTACCCCAGCCCAACAGGAAGTCGGCTATTGAGGTTTGTTTGTAAAACGCTCGCAATGGTATTTGAAATACTCCTCCTAGAGCTTTGATCCACATTCGACGAAACTCGGTCAGCGTGAAGTCAAGACATTGAGGATAAAAGTTTGCGAGGGGATTTTTGATATCTCGAACGGTTTGTCCGTGGCGAGGAAACGAAATCATGGCGAGAAACGTGAAACAGGAATTGTGTTATAACTTCAGCATACATTAACTGATCTTGATGAAACTTCAGCAGTGTGTTCGCTGTAAGAGGATGATCACATGGATGTGACTATTGTGAGTCAAAGTTATAGCGCCACCAACTGGCAGCAGGAAGTGTGTCACTTTCAAAATGCTTTGATATCACCCTTTTATTTTTACCCGATTTGCTTCAAACTTCATCTGTATAATGTAAACATACGGCAGATGTAGACCTGTGAATGGATTCTTGATATCTTTGAAACTGTTGCCGTGGTGACGCATCAAACTTTACCATTCTTTTAGGATGCTTTTGAGACCCTTAGCATGCTTGAAATTGCATGAAACTCAACAGACACATCACATTTATTAGCCAGTGGACACGTGCAAAGTTTCAGAAACGGGCGTGGTGAGGGCTCAGTAGCGCCACCTTTTGACAAAAGTGGGGTTGTTAGTTTTAACTAGAGTTACAAAAATTGGTATGTATATTGTACTCCTCGAGCCGGACAACTTTCTAATTGACACTTATTAGCTAGGACCCACAGAAAGTCAGATATTTTTGTTTGAATATGGCCACTCTGAGCCTACATGTCTCTGTGTCTTTGGCTGGCTGGCTGACTGGCTGGCTGGCTGTGTGTGTGTGTGTGTGTGCAGGGGGAGGGGGCTTAACCATTTCACTGCTGTGTGTATGACCTGCATAAAGAAAATACATTTCTCAAGCCTGGTATTTTTTAAATAAGTTTTTATTTTTATTTTTTATAAGTAAAGGCATATAACTAGTTTAATTGTAGTGCATTGACAATAGTTTTATATAATTAGTTTATTAATCAGATTAACTTGGTCAATAAACTTGGTCTGAAAATTTGGTCCATAAATCAAACACACTTGCATGTAATAATATGAAACTTGGTACACATATAGATCTCATCGTTTCATATATACTTCACACTCTTACTTTTTACCCCAGCCCAACAGGAAGTCGGCTATTTAGGGTTGTGTTTAAAACACATGCAATGGAATTTAAATTATTGCTCCTAGAGCACTGAACCAAATTCGACGAAACTCGATCAGCGTGAAGTCAAGACATTAAGGATGAAAAAGTGCCACGGGATTTTTGATACCTCGAACGGTTTGGCCGTGGCGAGGAAACAAAATTATGGCGAGAAACATGAAACAGGATGTGTGTTATAACTTCAGCATACATTAACTGATCTTGATGAAACTTCAGCAGTGTTTTCGCTGTAAGAGACCGATCACATGGATGTGACTATTGTGAGTCAAAGTTATAGCGCCACCAACTGGCAGCAGGAAGTGTGTCACTTTCAAAATGCTTTGAAACCACTCTCTTATTTTTAACCGATTTGCTTCAAACTTCATCTGTATAATGTAAATACACGGCAGATGTAGACCTGTGAATGAATTTTTGATATCTTTGATACTGTTGCCGTGGCAACGAAACAAACTTTAACATTCTTTTTTGATGCTTTTGGGACTCTTAGCATGCTTGAAATTGCTTGAAACTCAACAGATACATCACATTTATTAGCCAGTAGACATGTGCAACTATGGCAAAAGATTAAAGTAATGTGAAAAAAGTAAACACTAAAAGCCTCATATCTTCTAAAAATGTAATTATACATCATTTGTTTCTAAATTAAATTATACAAATATTATAACTTCCCCAATTTTTCCCTTTTTTCATTTAAGAATTATGTTTACGTTCAAAAACAGCCAGAATTGTTGTAAAATTCAGAAAAAAATAATAATCTGAGTCATACTTAGTGCTATACTGCCCTCTTGTGTTCAATATCAGGTAGGCCTATTGTGTATATTCCCACCGGTTAATCAACGTGTGACTCCGCTGGGACTTGGGAGCTTTTAAATCGCTTACTTAAAACCGAAAGTCAAAATACGGATGTCCGCACAAGACATTAATGGTGTGGAGTAGAGCGAGCATTTTAAATAAATTCCTATTAAGTAGGATTGAACTAAACAGAAAGAATGTTCACTCTGTTCTGCTGGTTCCTCGCTGGTGGATCATGATTACTTTGTCATAATCTATGACAAAAATGCTATTATAAACTATATTAATAATAGTTCTACCAGAAAGACTCGGGAGATAAGATACTGTACGATAAAACATTTTATTAACAGCCCAGCAAGCCATATATGCAATAAAGTTCTTTGGCGTAGGCCCCGTCCGTAACTCGCGATCCGAGGGTATGGATTCTGCATATCCTGCCTGAAGATGAAGGCAGGGGCGCAGCCGACCCCCACTTGGAGTTTTGGAAGGGACCGACCTGGTGGTGGTGGTGGGAAGGATGGAGCGAAGACCGTCTTGGTGGAGGTGGGGAGGATGGTGGTAAGTGAAGCGTCAGCATCTGCGAACTCAGACAAGTGCAAGTAAGGGTCTTTTATACTTCACGTGTTAGAACGCGATTGGATAGATGAGAAGGTAATAATGACGTGACAATTGAGTCTTCCTGGCAGAACTTCCGCTACGCTTTCATATAATACACATTGCTCTTATTTTTAAAAAATACATTCATGAAAAACAAGATAACAAAAATCATAAAAAGATATAGCCATGGCTGCTATAAATGTTTGAAATGCATAGGACAGATGTTTAATGACGCAGCAACATATAATTGAAAGGCAATTAATAATCTGTCATTACGTCACTGCATTATGATATTACGGCTCTAATACGGTGCAGCACAAAGCACTTATGTGCATCCCGAGCGGAGAATGATGTGCTTGAAGCCACATGAAGTTACAGCGCATTGAGTCCGTATTGAAAAGTTCAAAGCACAAAGGAAATACATATTTATGAACAGTGTATTATACATTATCTATCTATGCAATAGTTTATTGAGCCTTTTCTTTTAAAGGTTTTAAATTTCAGTTACTGTGTGCGTGAAGAACAATTATAGTGCTCTGACTCTAGTGTTGTGATCTAACCGACAGCGTCTGACACCCGGTAGAAAGTAACACGATTAAGTTACAGCAATAAAGTCCAGCAAGAAAAAGTTTCTTCATTCGAAAATATAGACCTTTAGACCTTTATCTTAAAGACCCAGTATAATAGGATTAACATTGAATCATCTTGAAGATCGTTTCATCATTGACTGTAACCGAATGCGACGTGCTGTTTGAATGCTGAATGGAGAATGACTGACAGGCGCAGAGAGGGAAAAGTTTACGTGTTCTTGAATTTAATGACTTAAATATTAATTTCTATATCACATAATAGCTTCAGAACACTTATAATACAGTACACAAAAACTTTATGGTACTTTAGAAAGTTTTTGTGCCTTTGTGCCTTACATAGAATAGTATATGCACAATATAGAATTTGAATCAGCCTCGTCAAAGATGGCAGTGTCAGAGCCGATACCGATCCTGAGTATCTAATCGGCGCACTTCTTTTCAACAGTCAAATTGAAATTGAAATTGCTTGAAACTCAACAGATACATCACATTTATTAGCCAGTAGACGTGCAAAGTTTCAGAAACGGGCATGGTGCAAGGACTAAATAGCGCCACCTTTTGACAAAAGTGGGGTTGTTAGTTTTATCTACAGTTACAAAAATCGGTATATACATTTTACTCCTCAAGCCGGACAACTTTCTATTACATAGTCATTAGCTCGGACCAAGAGGAAGTCCGATATTTTGGTTTGAATATGGTGAGCCTCTCTCTGAGCCTATGTCCCTGTATAAAGCTAAGTTTGCCTATCCGGAAATAACATTGTAGATATCAACAACGTCTTTCTGTCTAGTCGTAATTACATTTTGGATAGTTTGTATTATCATTTAAGATATCTGTAACATAATTTTGACTAGTCGAAATGACAGAGTATGGCAAGCCGTTTTAACATTTAATCATGAAAGGGCCAAAGCCTTCGGCACCGCCACCCGGGTGCCTTTAGGTAACTAAAGGAACCGGGGTTGTGGTGCCACCGGCTTGGGCCCGCCATCGCTGCTCGCAGCTATATTCTGTTTTGTATTGTCTGCTGTAAAAAAAAACTAACAATAGTAAAATAAAAAGTTAATAACTTTTTTATTAATTCTAGAAAAATAGATTTTCATATGAACAGGTCATATTATAGAGCCAGCACCTTTTCTATAGAACACAACACAAGTTTTCTGTTCTTTTTTCAAATTTTTTGTTTTAATAAAAATGCTTTAATCTTTGAATTAAATACTGTATATTTTAAATATGTTGTACTTTTCAGTAACAATTTCCTTTGAATGTACATTTTTAAACCAGCAATATCGAAACATGAAGGATCAAGAAAAAAATCTACTCCACACTTAATGTTTTATTTAATCTTTATTATAATCTGCTGAATAACAATTTTATAAATGCAGGAAAAATGTATACTTGTAAAATTCATCTACTCAATAAAATCCCCACAAACCAATATTTGATGTTGTGTTGTCCATTTAAGTGCAGAGTACGATGTTTGGAAATGAGCATTAAGCGGTTAAGAGGAAGTGAAAGCAGAAGTGCACAGGAAGAGGGCTGGGTATACAGATACTAGCCTACTACATATACAAATCCTCTTGGAAACTGCATGAACTGAAGCTATGTTTACACGGAAACGATTCTGAAGAGAAAACGCAAAAGTGGCGTTGGGTCATCACTTTTTATTCTGCGTTTAGACGAGCGTTTTGGGTGGGAAATCCGCATGCAGATGGTGACGAAAAAAGTCTGTGAAATTCAATGTAGTATGCACTCCAGGCGGCTAAGAGTGCATACTACAACAACACCAAGCCCGCGTGCCTGCGTACAACCTTCACAGTCAAGCAGACTTTTCCGTTTTTTCCGTTCACACGGGAACGCGACAGTGGAGCGTTTTTAAGATTTCCACTCTGGAGGTTGGTTTCACTTTTATGCGTTTTCAAGCCCTAAAAATGCCGTCGCCGTGTAAACGAAAGGCACATCCGAAAAAATATTTTTACGTTTTCACCCGGAATTGTTCTCGTGTAAACAGAGCCTTTAAAGAATGGAGATTAGACTAAAACATAAAACAGCATTAAACCTGTTAATGATGGTCCCTTGAAAAAAAATGCCATCAACTTCTATGACTAAACTTAAACTGAAACTCAAATTAAATACTAAAAAGTCACCCATTTCTTCTTCCTTTTTTTGGCGATTTAAAAAGTCACACATTTAAGCACTCACAGTCACTTTATTAGGTGCACCTGTTCAACTGCTTGTTAATCCAAATATCTACTCAACCAATCACATGGCAGCAATTCAATGCATTTAGGCATGTAGACATGGTCAAGATGATCTGCTGAAGTTCAAGTATCAGAATGGGGAAGAAAGGTGATTTAAGTGATGAAATAAAATAAATAAAATCGAGCTGATAGAAAGGCAACAGTAACTCAAATAAACATTTGTAACAATTAAACTATGCAGAAGAGCATCTCTGAACCTTGAAGCAGAGGGGCTACACAGCCAATCCTGGCTACAATTCACACAGGCGCACCAAAATTAGACAATAGAAGATTGGTAAAAATTTGTCTGGTCTGACGAGTCTCAATTTATGCTATCCAAGATCGTAGGGGCAGAAATTGGCGTAAACAACATGAAAGCGTGGATCCATTCTGCCTGGTGACAAAATACTAGCAAGGTTAAGTGGCCGATGAGTGTAAATTCCTTTTGTATTTCCTTGAAACATAAAAAATTTCATGGCCACAAAATTTTTGCTTGCTGCCATTAATGGTTTTCTCTTGTAGAAAGCAACAAACCTGCATAAACTTCACACAGTGTTTTCAGTTTTGACATTGACAGTGATATTTGGATGGAAGCTTAATGGAAGCGTAGTGCTTCTCAAACCATTGCACTATTCCCTTACAAGTCACAACCAATTCAAGTCTTGCAGTCTGTACTAATGAGCTGATGAGTTGAATCAGTTGTTTTAGATGAGGGAGACGTACAAAATGTGCAGTGGTGGGGAGTCCCCGGGACAGGTTTGAGAAGTACTGTTCTAGTGACTCTGATTTGCACATACAACTACGAGATAAGACTGTTGTTTGGGGACGGTACCTGATTTAAAAGATTTTCAGTGAATAATTACTTCCATTTTAGTTTGTCCATCTCACATAAGGTATAACTTTATAAGATTGGCAATATAAAACATGATTTGTAAGGAGTACTTTTAGGATACTTGTATAATTTTGTACCATATCAATCTATGTAAGAGCAGTTTGGACAACTTGGAGACAGTTTATGAAATGCATGCGACTTAAGACGATCTAAGTGAAAAGCTCTCATGTTACATCATCCAAATAATGACAGTGAGAGGAAGGGACAGGAGGCAACAATATCCTGTTTGTAACTGCTAGCAAAGCACTTGTACACATGACATGAAACATGAAAAAATATGAACTATATGAACTATAAGACCATATTTAGTTTAAAAGTGAGACCTCAAAACCCTACTGGTGCAAACAATTGTAGGGGCTTGAGACATAAAGGAAACATTTGAAACACTAGGACAATCTGGAAAGAGAATGTGTGTGTGTCCTCCTATTTGAGCGCCTTCACAACAGAAGAGTAGGCCACGTGTATCTCCTCATCGCTGGGGCAAGTGGAGGAAAATTCCTCTCTGGCATACGCTGCATCCAGGTATCGCCACAGAGATGTCAGAGAGCAAGGGATGGAGAAACCTCGAAACTTCTGACACACAACCTAAAGGAAGGAAAAGAGAAGCTAAGCATTGATTCTCAAACTCTTTTGCTTAAAGGGACACTTCACCCATTTGCATTAAGCTTTGTATCTTTAGAAACAGTCATATTTTTTGAATGGTCATGGTTTATTCCCTTATTTTCCTCTGAGATGGGAGAAATAAGGATTTAAATGTTTTACTTCCTGCTTATTATGACGTAAAAATCGTCATTTTGCATCATAATAAGCAGGAAGTTTTCATTGAAAAGTGTAGAGACTACAAACTTAGCTGATCATTATTCAAGAGTGTGGGACCCACTCGCCTATTACAGATCAGTGGATGGGACTTCACTTGTAGATACTGAAATCAATATCCGTCATCTTGTTTTTGGAAGCTAAGCTAACAAGCGCTGTGGAGATAGGAAGTACTGTATGACAATTACAGAAGAAACTAAACATGATATGGAAGAAGAGGATTTTGAAAATCTGCTGGTGCATTGTGGGTGTTGTAATCTTTCATACAAATGCACCCTTCAGTTATTTTCTGTCTTTTCTCGGTCAAGAGGGCAACAAATTCAAAAATTCTTTTACAGCTCGACTACATATATGATCCACTTTCAATAAAGATTAATGTTGAAATGGGTGAAATGCTCCTTGAAGGATTAGTCTGTAGGGTGTCTATCTCACTTTGACAATGTGTAGCTTTGGCAGCAAGTTGCAGTCGGCAAGAGTGAACTCCTGACCATCCAGGAAGGGGCGGGTGGAGGAAGTGACATCATCAGCACTGTTCTCATCGATCTCATCTGGTAGAGGAGAGCTCACATAGTCATCCAACTTCTTCAGGGCCTTCAATAAACCCTTCTCTAGATCTGCACAAAGAAACTTAATTTAAAAACAGTTTCCTTTTCTGCTGATTTATTTCCTACTGAAAGGGGTCTTTTGTCCCACTTTAAATAGCAAACACACACAAAACTACACACAAAACACAGCTTATAAACACAGTCACAGTTACGTATGTAACCCTCGTTCCCTGAGTAGGAGTGACTTTCATAGTCACTCTGAGTTACGTTGTATGTTGGAGAATGGGGGTCCCCCGTGTAATCACGCCAGCTTCACAGCTGTCTTCCAGTGCCCTGTGAAAGTCTGATCCCCTGTCGTGAACTTAATAATAATAATAATAATAATTCATTACATTTATATAGCGCTTTTTTTTCTGGAAACTCAAAGCGCTTCACATAGAGGGGGGGATCTCCTCAACCACCACCAATGTGCAGCATCCACCTGGATGATGCGACGGCAGCCATATTGCGCCAGAACGCTCACCACACACCAGCTTACTGGTGGAGAGGAGACAGTGATGAAGCCAATTGGTGTATATGGGGATGATTAGGAGGCCATGATGGACAGAGGCCACTGGGCAAATTTGGCCAGGATGCCGGGGTTACACCCCTACTCTTTCGAAAGAGAACTTAACATGGACGAGGAGTCCTACTTAACACAGGAATACCAAGGTACACTGGGGAGCAAATCTCTGAGGAAATATGTCGCAGTACGCCTACCCATAGGGAGGACTTAAGAATACACATACGGCCCAGGGGGCTCCGTATGGAGGAACTGGAGTCACCAACCCGTAGAGTGGCAGAATCTTAACTCCAGGAGTGGCAAGGTGGCTTGCCGAGGGAAGACACATGCTCAGAGAGGCTTACAGTGGAAATACACTTGTGGGGGTAACTAGCAGGAACCATGCACACGGAGGCACCTAGCTGACGTCCAAGCAAGATACTGGCGTCAGCATCAACAGTGATGGAGGAACTCAGGGCTTCAATAGAAGGCTCACCTGAGGAGAAATCCAACTTATCCAGTCCGTGGAGTGGAATGGCGAGAAAGCGAAGACACCTGAGCGGGTCCAATACAGGCTGGATGAGCGAGTACAAGAGAGAACACAGGCTCCACTCTGAGATTATAGAATCTAGCGAATGTGTTGGGTGTCGCCCAGCCTGCAGCTCTGGAGATGTCTGCTAGCGAGGCGCCATGCGCTAGAGCCCAAGAGGAAGCCACACTCCGGGTGGAGTGGGCTGTCACACCAAGGGGGCACGGTCGACCTTGCTGCTGGTAAGCCAAAGCAATGGTGTCCAGTATCAAGTGAGACAACCTCTGCTACGAGAGAGCCCTTCCCTTCTGGCTCCCACCATAACAGACAAAGAGCTGGTTTGAGGTCCTGAAACAGGTCCGTACTGGACAGAGCAGTGCCAAGGCTGGGTCTGCCTCCTCCAGGGTGGAGGGAGACAGCCTTCCATATACACCTTCAGGGTGGAGGGAGACAGCCTTCCATATACACCTTCAGGGTGGAGGGAGACAGCCTTCACTCCAACCCGTCTTGCAGGAAGGAAAGCACAACACTGATCGAGCATCTCCGGGGGTCCTCTCGGCGAGAAGAACACCAGTTGACAAAGAGGTTCCACGTCAAAGCATAGACGTGTCTCGTGGACGACGCCCTAGTGGAAGTGATGGTAGCCGCCACCGTAGGTGGCAGGGTACTTAAACCTTCCTCGTCCCGTCCAGGAGCCACACATGTAGGCTTCAGAGTTCGGGGCGAGGGTGCCCCGTCCCTGAGAAAGGAGGTCCTTCCTAAGAGGAATTGGCCAAGGAAGTGCTGTCGCGAGGAGTATCAGTTCGGAGAACCAGGTCTTGGTGGGCCAGTATGGGGCTACCAAAATGACCTGCTCCTCGTCCTCCTTGATCTTGCACAGAGTCCGTGCGAGAAGGCTTATTGGGGGAAACGCATATTTGCGTAGGCCCCACGGCCAGCTGTGCGCCAGTGCGTCTGTGCCGAGCGTGCCCTCGGTCAGAGAGTAATGGGCTATATGCACGCATAAGTTCAACATTTGACGCAAGGATGCTCGTCAGTTTCCGGTTGGGGAGATAAAAGCAGAGGAAAACCAAGGAAAACAGGATTATGGCAGAGTCTTCAAAATTTACTGTCCTCCTGTCTTTGAAACGAAAGTACATACGTTTAGATGTAATTTTATAAATAGTTACGTTTATTTAATATAATTTTAAAAAGAAGCATAAACACAACGAGGGGTGTATGTTTTATCTGGTTTTGTGACTAACTTTTTTTAGTATTACCATGGAGTACAAAATTCAATATAAATTCTCAGTATTGCATTGGACTCTACGATCGGCGGAAGTTATCGAGCATCCTTACACCATCACCGGAAATACCGCCGTGCATAGAGACCATACAGGGCGCAATGGGATGAGTCGTAGGAGGCAAACAGATCTGTCTGTGCGTCCCCGAAATAGTCCCATATCAGCTGTACCGACTGGGGATGGAGTCGCCATTCACCAGAGACTGGACGGAGCAGAGACAGCTCGTCAGCTGAAAGTTCCGCTCTCCTGGAATGTGGATAGCATGAAGGGATCTTAGGTGCTTCTGACTCCATAAGAGGAGGTGGCGTGCAAGTTGCGACATCCGACGCGAGCGTAGACCACCCTGACGGTTGATATAAGCTACTGTTGCAGTATTGTCTGATCGGACTAGTACGTGTTGACCCCTGAGCAACGCGTGGAAACGGTGCAGGGCAAGGGGTACTGCCAGCAAATGGAGGCAATTGACATGCATGAGGCGCTGGGTTCCTGTCCAGGAGCCCGCGGCTGCATGCCCATTGCGCCCCAACCCGTGGCAGAGGCATCTGTGGACAACAACATGCCTGGAAACTCGCTCTAGGGGAACTCCGGCTCGTAGAAAGCTGAGGTTCCTCCACGGGGTGAAGGTCTGACGGCAGATCGGAGTCACTGGAACTCTGAGCGTACCGTGATGCCATGCCCACCTCGGGACTCGATCACAAAGCCACAGCTGAAGTGGTCTCATATGAAGCAATCCGAGTGGCGTTGTCGCGCCTGCGGATGCCATATGCCCCAGGAGCCTCTGAAAAAGTTTCAGTGGAACCGCACTCTTGCCCTCAAACTGTCGAAGACAAGTCAGCAGTGAGTGTGCGCGCTCGCTCGTAAGCTGCGCGGACATGGCAACCGAGTCTATCTCCATACCGAGAAAAGAGATCCTCTGCACGGGGCAAAGTTTGCTCTTCTCCCGGTTGACCCGAAGCCCCAGACGGGCTAGGTGCCGGAGCACGAGGTCCCTGTGTTCGCAGACCTGATCTCGAGAGTGAGCTAAGATTAGCCAGTCTTCGAGATAATTCAGGATTCAAACCCCTTGTTCACGAAGGGGAACAAGGGCTGCCTCGACAATCTTCGTAAAGACGCAAGGAGACAGAGCCAGCCCGAATGGGAGAACCGTGTACTGATATGCCTGCCCCTCGAAAGCAAACCGAAGAAACGGTCTGTGTCGAGGTAAAATGGAGACATGAAAGTAGGCGTCCTTCAGTTCTTTTGCTGCAAACCAATCCTGGGGCCGAACACATTCGAAAATGCGTTTGGCCATGAGCATTTTGAACGGCAACCGGTGAAGGGTGTGGATCAAAACGCTAAGGTCCAGAATCGGTCGTAACCCACCGGTTTTCTTGGGGACAATGAAGTAGGGGCTGTAAAATCCTGACCTCATCTCGGCTGGAGGGACAGCCTTGATTGCATCCGCGCCCTCAGAGACAGAGACAGCCCTCAGTGTTAATTCTTTCTTTAACCAAATTAGGGTACTGCCCACCCGTGGGTGAGCAGCGGAACAAAAGATTCTCCCCCGGCCCTCCACCGGGGGAAGGAGGGGGCCTGCTACCGCCTCCTGAGAAAGAAATGATGCCATCACTGAGCAGCCCGTCTCAGGACCGCCGCTTGGCCTTAGCGGGGCAAGGGGGCTGTGGCGCCTTCCTGCGGCTTCCTCCACGCCCGGGTAAAGGCTGCTGCTGGGGGGGGGGGAGGGAGCAGGAGGGGGAGCCGTAGGAGGGCGCACTCGGCGGCGAGCAGGCTGAGGCGTCTGTATCGACGGCTGGGTGGAGGCAGCAACTGGCCGTCGGGGCAGAATGTGTTTGATGGCCTCAGACTGCTTCTGGGTGGTTGAGAACTGCTGGGCAAAGTCCTCAACCACACCGCCAAAAAGGCCAGCCTGGGATATGGGGGCGTCAAGCAGACGAGTCTGCTCGGCGTCCCGCATATCGGCCAGGTTGAGCCAAAGGTGACTTTCCTGGACCACGTTAGTGGCCATCACCTGACCCAGGGATCGCACGGCCACTTTAGTCGCCCAGAGAGCGAGGTCGGTGGTGGCACGCAGTTTGTCAAACGTCCCTGGATCAGTCCCGCCCTTGTGCATGTCTCTGAGCAGCTGGGCCTGGTAGACCTGTAAGGTGCTCATAGCATGCATGGCAGCAGCCGCCTGTCCTGCAGCTCTGTAAGACCTCGCCACCATAGATGACGAGAACCTGTCGTCAGATCATTCCACACCGTCACCCTCAGATCACCCTGTCCCCCAGCCGAACTACCAGCTCTGTTAGAGGAAGCAGAAAGGGTGGTGGATGCAGGGACTCTCACTTTTAGATCATTGAGTCTCGATCTTAGTGTTGCGATGGTCATGTTCCCACAAAAAGAACATGAGTCATCCACGAGCCCTGCTTTTGCGTACTCAAAGCCCAAACACACAAAACAGCGCTCGTGCCCATCAGAAGATGACAAATATCGACCGCAACCAGAAAAACACGGGCGAGATATCTTTAAAAAGACGGGCACCGTGCAGCTCTTTCAGGAGAGGAAACTCTGCAATGCTGAGGCGACCAGGGAGAAAACACAGAGTCCGGCAGACCACTGCACAGATCGCAGGCAATGTGAAGACTCGCTGGGTACCGCCATCACACTAACACTGGAGAGTCGCTCGTCTCGAAGAGGTGATTCTCTTGTAAACTCAGATCTTGTGGCTTGTGGAGTGAAGAAATTCTCTTGGCTCCGAAGTGAAAACATACTGCGGTTGCGTCCGCTTCCACCTTTTATACTCACGAGGTGAGGCGGGGATACGCTATGCAAGTTCCGCAGACCCATGGCATTTCTTTGCCATTGGCTCGTTTTTTAATACTCGAAGAGGATTGGCTTTCTGGGCGAAACACCCATTCTCCGTCATCCGACGTAACTCGGAGTGACTACGAAAGGGAACTATAATTTTCTATGCGACATTGCTAGTCAGATACAGGTGTGCAAATTTTTTGAGAAGGACCTGTATGTGCTCAGGCGTGTAGTCCTGTACAAACCAACCCTCAACAAACTACTTGTCTGGCCTTAAAAATTTATAATAAAAAATCATTTATTGCTTCCGCATAACCACGTGAACCAGGATTATCCCGACAAGGGAAGGAAGCCTTCACAGGGCAGAGACTAGTTGAAACTTTAGGACTGCATCGTCGGGTTCAGGCGCAAGTCCTTCATCAGATATGGATAGGACTTGGATCTGGCGGACTGTGGTAAGCCTCGGGATAAACAGAGAGACTAATATTAGCGTAGACGCCATCCTTCTTATGATGTAACAAGTACATCAGGATTTATGGGAAGTGTTCCCGGTTACAGCTGACCTAATATATGCAGCCTAACATTGAATTAAGTCAATGTGTTATGTGTATGCAAGGTCAAAGAGATGTGTTTTTAGTCTAGTTTTGAACTGACAGAGTGTGTCTGCTTCCTGGACAATGTTAGGAAGTTTGCTCCAAAGTTTTGGTCCTGAAAAGGATAAGAATCTACTGCCAGCAGTTGATTTTTATATTCTAGGTATTATCAACTGGCCAGAATTTTAAGATCGCAATAGACATGACGGACTATAATGCGTTAAAAGCTCTCTCAAAGTACTGGGGAGCTAAACCATTTAGTGCTTTGTAAGGAATTAGCAATATTTTTAAATTTATATGATGTTTAATAGGGAGCCAATGCTGTGTTGAGAGAACCGAGCTGATATGATCATACTTCCTGGCTCTGGTAAATGCTGCTGTGTTTTGGTCCAGCTGTAGATTGTTTATTAAGCATGTAGGGCAACCACCCATAATACAATCACAATAATTTAGCCCAGGGGTTCTCAACTCCAGTCCCCGCGACCCACTGCTCTGCATATTGTGTATGTCTCCCTTATTTAACACACCAGGTGTGTTAAATAAGGGAGACATACACAATATGCAGAGCAGTGGGTCGCGAGGACTGGAGTTGAGAAACCCTGATCTAGCCTTGATCTAGCCTAGTCATGAACGGATGAAATAACTGTTACGCATTTGTCATTGAGAGCATATGACATAATTTACAAATATTTTTAGGATGGAAAAATGCAGTTTTACAGATACTAGACACTAGCCTGACGTCGTCGTACTCAGATTTTTGTCAGAATATGAGTCTGATACTGCTCCACTGGGCTATGATTATGGGGCGTGTTTCAACCGAACCAGGAAAGAAAATGCCCCCACACTCAATTGAATAGACCAACAACTAATAAGAGCAACGGAGTAAGTGAGGTACATCGAATCCTGTAAAAGAAGGACGGCAAAAACATCTTTCAAATCGGCAAATGCCGTTATAACAACTTCAACCTTTCATAAAAGTGTAAAATTATTATAACAGGAGGAGTGGTCTATTAATTCCTTTTACTCAAAAGTATTGCACAAAAACAGCATGATTACAAAAAACAGCACATTTATCAAAGAATAGCGTGTTGGAATTATAAGGGCACTTTATACATATGTCAGGCACCTGCAAACATAACAAATCTGTTGACTCTTTGTTTAAAACTCAAACAAAGCAAAAACAAACAAAATATGAATAACAAAGATAGTCCTGTCTCAGTCCTTTTCTGCTTAGGGCTTGGTAGGCAATCCAAAGTCTGGGTGGAAAACAATGTCCCCAAAAAGAGGAAAAAAGAATAAATCCACTGGTTGGAGGTCCCACAAGAAAAAGTTTATCCTCCAGTTGGAATTAGTCCCCAAAAAGAGAAAAAGAATAAATACACTGGTTCAAGGTCCCGCAAGAAAAAGGTTATCCTCCAGTTATATACCAGAACATGCACACATGAGACGGCTCCAACGGCTAATAGACCATGTCTCTATTCCCAGAGGTCATTTTGGACAATTTTCTCTGAGCTAGGTTAGCCAAAAAACCTTGCCACCACACCAAATAACCTATTTTTTTTTCTTTTTCAAAATGGCCGCCCTTCCTCCTCTTTTTACCCTCGGCTCAACATAATAAGAGTCCTAAGATTCCAACAAAAGTTCCCCCCAACCAAAAACAAGCATAAACAAATGCTCAAAATCAAACATACAGGAAAATTAACAAATAAATAAATAAATAATAAATTTTCCAGCATGGCACCTCTACAGAAAGTATACAATACAATAAATATGTATATATATATATGAAGAGCTCTTTTCCAAAACGCTATAAATCCATTTCAATAGTTTTCAGGAAAACTACATTTTTTACCTAGACCCACACATTTTGTGAATATTCAAATTATCCTGTTTAAATGTTTTATTGGTTCAGTCTGAACATTTTGAACAATAATTATTAAATCAAACAACAATATTGTTAATGATAATTTAAAAGTTAATTTTATTTTTTTCCAAAACGCTATAAATCGAAATAAACCTCAAACAAATAGTACCAATTTCAACATATGCATGAAAAAAACAAATTATTAATACCAATTTCAACATATGCATGAAAAAAACGAATTATTAAAAATGATCAATATATGATAACGATATTCAAAAAAGGGATGGGCACCCCTCCAGCACATGCACACACACACACAGGCTACATAACATGTGAGCAAAGCGGAGCAGCATGACGCTTAAATATAAGTTAACAAAAAAACAAAATAAACATTTCACATTTGTTTTTAATAATATTACATTACTTATTTTTATTATTTCATCTATGTTGAGTAGGCTATGAAAAGGGAACCGCATGAGATGAGTAAGATAGGATCAAAATTCAAAAGCTGCCCAATATCGGAAAATATTTGGAGTGCGTCAGACATGATTTTGACCACTTATTAAGTTTTGTTTTGTAGAAAGCTTGTAAATTTCGTTTCATATAAATTGTATCTTCATTTTAATAAATGTTTCATCGACAAATTGACTGGATTAATACATTAGAAGTAAATATCAGACAATATAATCAGGACACAGAGGCGCGCAGGTGAACCGGAGCGCGTCTCATAATATGAACCGAAACACCGCGATGCTTGCCTCACACAGGCCTGAGAACTAAGCTACAGAAAGCTTTAAATATCTAATTTTAAACAAAACAATTAAAAACTAAAATAAATTGGCAACTCTCTGCGTATGTAGGCTAATTCGAAGTATGCGTTTCTCTATGCGCGTTCACTGCGAAGATGGCGAGTAAGCATCATCAACTTTATCTTTGTTGCTGACACTGACAGAAAACTACGGAAGCCCTGAACCGCAACCTAAAAAAAAAAAAAGTCAGTAAAAAAAAAAAAAAATCTTAAAAAAAAAAAAAAAAATCTGTAAAAAAAAAAAAAATCTGTAAAAAAAAAAAAATCTAGCATTTCGAGATTAAAGTCGAAATGTTTCGAGATTAAAGTCGAAATGTTTCGAGATTAAAGTCGGAATGTTTCGAGATTAAAGTCGGAATGTTTCGAGATTAAAGTCGAAATGTTTCGAGATTAAAGTCGAAATGTTTCGAGATTAAAGTCGAAACATTGTGCATTCATAACAGTGCGCGTCCACTGGCTCAGAGCGCGCGCGTGTGTGTGTGTGAAGTTGAACTGCCATGGATAAACCCAAAATAGTAGCTTTTCGGTCTCCTTTGATGAAACAAAACACACACACACACACACACACACACACACACACAGTGTGTGAAACTCGCTATTGGCCATTATAAATGCCTGTGTGTGCGGCAATGTGAGACAATGGAAAGCACACACGCTAATTCGGATAAAGGTAAAGTGCGCACTCACTGCTTTCCTGGTGCTCGTGTTCTTGATGTTGCTGCACAGGTTCCCGAGATCCTGAACGGGGACGAGCGCGTCGGAGCTGTTGTGCTGCACGCGGGAGCGAACGACATCAGGCTGCGGCAGACGGAGGTTCTGAAGAAGGACTACAGGAGACTGATCGAGACGGTACGCAGCACAGCGCCTAAAGCAGCGATCATCGTGTCTGGACCGCTTCCCACGTACAGACAAGGACAGGAAAGGTTCAGTAGACTTTTTGCATTAAATGAATGGTTAATGTCATTGTGTAATGAACAGGGGCTGCACTTTGTAAATAACTGGCATCTGTTTTGGGAAAGACCGAGGCTGTACAGCACAGATGGTCTCCATCCCAGCCGAATCGGAGCGGCTGTGCTGTCGGACAACATTTCCAAGACATTACGCACCAGATGACTAATGAGTCAAAGTCCAAATTACAGCCTTTGCGGTCCAAACTTAACTAATAAGCATAGTGTGGAACATTATATAGAAACTGTGTCTATTCCTCGTTTAGTGAAGCCAAACAATAAATCTAGTGTAGGATCTAGCAAAAATCTTATTGTAATTAAACCAGAAAATCTAAATATCAGTCAACAAAAACAATTTCTAAAGCTAGGTCTCCTAAACATTAGATCGCTCACACCTAAGGCGGTTATCGTAAATGAAATGGTCACAGACAATAACTTCGATGTTCTGTGCCTTACTGAAACCTGGCTTAAACCAAATGAGTATTTCGGTCTAAACGAATCTACTCCGCCAGGATACTGTTATAAACATGAGCCTCGTCTGATCGGTCGTGGCGGCGGTGTTGCAACAATCTATAAAGATATTTTTAATATTACTCAGAAAACAGGTCACAGGTTTAATTCATTTGAAGTACTTGTGCTAAATGTTACGCTCTTAGATGTAAGAAGGAAATCTATATTATCTCTAGCCCTGGCTACTGTATATAGACCTCCAGGGCCATATGCTGAATTCCTAAAAGAGTTCGCAGACTTTCTCTCGGATCTATTGGTAAATGTCGATAAAGCAATAATTGCTGGAGATTTTAACATACACGTAGATAATACAAATGATGCTTTAGGGGCTGCGTTTACAGATTTATTAAACTCCTTTGGGGTCAAACAAAACGTCAGTGGTCCCACTCATCGTCTAAATCATACACTAGATTTAATTATATCATATGGAACCGATCCAACTGATATAGATATTATACCACAAAGCGATGATGTCACTGATCATTACATGGTGACTTGCATAATACGTACTGCTGAAATATGTCATGTTGCGCCACGTTATAGACCAGGCAGAACAATCCTTCCAACCACTATAGATGGATTTTCAAATAGCTTACCTGATCTATCTAAGCTGCTAAGTGAACCCAAACAAACAGATGAATTAGAGGAAATGACTAGCAGTTTAAGCACCATTCTTACTAGTACATTAGATATTGTTGCGCCAATTAGATTAAAAAAGGTTCGAGAGAAAATTAAAGCACCGTGGTACAACAGTGCTACGCATGCTATCAAGAGAGAAACTCGCAACTTAGAGCGTAAATGGAAACAAACTAATTTAGAGGTCTTTAGAATCGCGTGGAAAGACAGTATGTCACGTTATAAAAAGACACTAAAAACAGCCAGGGCTGAGCATCTCCGCAAACTAATCGAAAATAACCAAAATAATCCAAGGTTTTTATTTAACACCGTGGCTAGACTAACAAATAAACAGACATCACCAGAGCAAAATATACCTTTACAGTTTAGTAGTAATGATTTTATGAATTACTTCAACGCGAAAATAGAAAGCATCCGAAACAAAATTATAAATGTACAATCCGCTATGGTGTCTTATGATTCAGCTTCAATTATGGACCCTCTAGAACAACTAAACCGCTTTACAACGATAGGACAGGAGGAGCTAAATAAACTTATCATTGCATCTAAACCAACAACTTGTTTATTAGATCCAATACCCACTAAACTACTGAAAGAACTATTACCTGTAGTGGAAGAGCCTCTCCTCAATATTATTAACTCGTCTTTATCTTTAGGTCATGTCCCAAAAATATACAAGCTGGCTGTAATAAAACCGCTCATTAAGAAACCGCAATTAGATCCAAATAACTTGGCAAATTACAGACCCATTTCAAATCTTCCATTTATGTCTAAAATACTTGAAAAAGTAGTGTCCGCTCAATTGTGCTCTTTCCTGCAAGAAAATGATATCTATGAAAAATTCCAGTCAGGATTCAGACCGCATCATAGTACAGAAACTGCGCTAGTTAAAGTTACAAATGATTTACTTTTAGCTTCTGACCAAGGCTGTATCTCAATACTAGTCCTACTTGATCTTAGCGCTGCGTTCGACACTATAGATCATAAAATACTCTTGGATCGACTACAAAACTTCACCGGTGTTCAGGGACAGGCATTAAGCTGGTTTAGATCGTACTTATCGGACCGTTCTCATTTTGTCTGTTTAAATGGGAAAAAATCAAAGATAACGTCAGTAGACTATGGAGTACCGCAAGGATCAGTTTTAGGCCCTCTGCTATTCTCAATATATATGCTGCCACTTGGTAATATTATAAGAAAACATGGAATTAATTTCCACTGTTACGCTGACGACACTCAATTATATATTTCATCACGACCAGATGAAAACACTAACTCATCTAAAATGACAGAGTGTCTCAAAGATATAAAATGCTGGATGACGCGTAATTTCCTGCTATTAAATTCAGATAAAACGGAGGTATTACTTATTGGTCCAAAAAACTACTCACAAAACCTCTCACAATACAACTTTAATATAGACGGATGTCCTGTTACTTTATCCACAACAGTAAAAGACCTGGGTGTTATACTAGACCGCAACTTGTCGTTCGAAAATCATATTTCATATGTTACAAGAACAGCCTTTTTCCACCTTAGAAACATTGCTAAGCTACGTAACATGCTATCTATTTCTGATGCAGAAAAATTAGTTCACGCATTCATGACCTCGAGACTAGATTACTGTAATGCTTTATTAGCTGGTTGTCCTGCATCCTCAATAAACAAGCTACAGTTAGTACAAAATGCAGCTGCTAGAGTTCTTACTAGGTCAAGAAAATATGATCATATAACACCGATTTTATCATCTCTACACTGGTTACCTATTAAGTTCCGCATCAACTACAAAATACTACTACTGACCTATAAAGCCCTAAATGGTTTAGCACCTATGTACTTAACGGACCTTCTTTCGCCCTACAATCCACCGCGTTCCTTAAGATCACTAAATTCAAGGCTTCTGGTCATTCCTAGGATATCGAAGTCCAGTAAAGGAGGGAGGGCGTTCTCGCATTTAGCTCCAAAACTCTGGAATGGCCTTCCCGATACGGTCCGAGCCTCTGACTCGCTGACACAGTTCAAAACTAGATTAAAGACGCATCTCTTTAGTCAAGCATTCACATAATGCTTACCTTCTAGTCCTCTGTTATGCCATACGGAACCGTTTGCCACTGAAACTGCTTAACGCACCAGTGGGGCTCGACAGCCTCTTAGACAAACGGGTCGGCGCGTATGGTTGGGTTGCGGAGAGTTCGGGTTACGGAGAGTTTGTGAGTTATAACGGAAATTATTATGAACATCAGCTATGCTAATTATTTCCCATCTGCCTTTCTGCTGTTATCTCGGGACGCTTGTCCCGAGAAAAATGGCGTTCGTCAGGTCCAGTTTTGTGTCCAGCCTCTCACGGGGATTTCGGATGCCCCAACGCCTGTGATGAGACGACTCAACGCCTGTGATGAGACGACTCAACGCCTGCGATATGTTATGGCGCCGTTTGATTCATAAACAATATTTATATTTAATATTTATATTTAAACAATATGAATGTAAGCCAGAGGAGAACTGGCCCCCGACTGAGCCTGGGTTCTCCCAAGGTTTTTTCTCCATCCAATCTGATGGAGTTTGGTTCCTTGCCACTGTCGCCTTGCTTTTGGCTTGCTTTGAGCTTGCTCAGTTGGGGTTATTTATTTAGTGTTTAGCAATGTTGTTGATCTGTGTTGTGCTACTTACATGTTATCACTGTGAAGCTGCTTTGATACAATCTGTATTGTGAAAAGCGCTATATAAATAAATGTGACTTGACTTGACTTGACACGCGCAGCTTCTACGCGATAGCGAGTTTCACACTGTGTATGTGTGTGTGTGTGTGTGTGTTTTGTTTCATCAAAGGAAATTCAACAGGTGCCAATCTACCAGCATTAGGCTACCATTATAGGACGTTATAAAATATACTGCGCCGGAATAGACTTTAGCCTATAGGAAAACCAACACGGAAAACATTTTTTTTAGACTGGATGGAGAAATCCAGCTTTATGAATGAATGAATGAATGAATAGGGCATTTATAGCGCTTTCATATATGCCTACACATCCGGCCAAATGATTGGATACAGAATGATGCACTTAAAATGTATCCAGAGCGTATTTACGGGGAAGAGGAGACCGAACAGTTACTGTTGTGTTCTCGACCCAGATAGTGTTGACTAGACGAGCACGAAAACACCTCAGTAGCACGTGTGACGTGTGTAGAATTTTGTTGAAAGCCCAGATAAAAGTAAAAAGCTACTATTTTGTGTTTATCCATGGCAGTTCGACTTCACACACACACACACACACACACACGCGCGCGCGCTCTGAGCCAGTGGACGCGCACTGCACAATGTTTCGACTTTAATCTCGAAACATTTCGACTTTAATCTCGAAACATTTCGACTTTAATCTCGAAACATTTCGACTTTAATCTCGAAATGCTAGATTTTTTTTTTTTTTTACAGATTTTTTTTTTTACAGATTTTTTTTTTTTTTACAGATTTTTTTTTTTTTTTTTAAGATTTTTTTTTTTTTACTGACTTTTTTTTTTTTTTTTAGGTTGCGGTTCAGGGCTTCCGTAGAAAACACTAGTTTATTAATAAACAATTCAAATGTTTCATGCATAATCATTACTTTTGCCGGTTCTTTGTGGCAAGCTTTATGCATACGTTGAGATGCGGAATATGCAATTAAAAACGCTCATATGGTTTCTCTCCCATTTAATTAAATCAATATATGTGATTACTGATAATACAAATGGCTTAAATGATCTACTACTAGTCGACTAGAAAACTAGGACTCATTTTGAGGAATGAATGAACATAATAAACCTCTGTTCAGAGTGCCGCCGTGCTGGATTGTGTAGAGCGCTCATTGAATTTGAGGATTTATCGTGTTTAGGCTAAAAACAGGGCTGGCGCTTATCGTGGTTTGGAAAGAAACTGTATCTTGCAGTACATTTTAAACAAGGAAATATAGCGATTCGGCATGAAACGTTGATAGAGCAGTGAAAGGGTTCTGTCCGCAGCAGAATGACACGACAAACTCATTTTTTTTAAAAATGTCGTTTAACGCGTTTTGGAAAAGAGCTCTTCATATATATATATATACATATACATTTAACTTAAGTGAGCAATGTGCAAGGCTTTACTGTGGCAGATCTGGACTTCTGGTGATTGTTTGGCTATAATATCTTTTCTGTTAGTGTCTATCGCAGTGGATGTCTCCAGCTCTCCCACCCTTCTCCATGGGTACAGCCATGAACAAGGAGATAACAGTTTCCCTCTTCAGAATGCACGGCTGCTCCTACTGTGGCTGCTGGAGAAAAGGATAGACTCTAACTTGCCCTTTGACCTTCAGCTCATAGCTCATTGCAGCAACGTTCAGCTGTACCCCCGTTTGTCTTAGAAAGTCCAGTCCGAGGACAAGAGGAAATACTAGGTGTTCATTTGGCATTACATAGGTGTCAATGGTCCAGACCATTCCATGCCACTCATAAGCCACAGGGGTTCTACCCTCTGAGACGTGAGCCTTTCCATCGGCCACCATGAACGTCCTGTTCAAACTCTGTAGCAGACCTTCTTCTGGTTTTTTTATAGCCTCCCATAACCGTTTCTGCATTAAAGAATAGGTCGAACCAGTGTTGACAATGGCTTCGACGTGGTAATTGCTGACATCTATGGCCACTTTCAGCAGAGGAGGTGTGGTTGTTTGAATCAGTGAGACATGTTGGATTGGTGTACTCTGTGGTCTGGATTGTTGGTCACGTCGTAATGAGGCACCCTTTTTTCCTTCATTGTTTACCTTGAGCAGATTGACTCGAGCCCAATAATCCTTCTTTGAATTAAGGTCTTTCTCCACCAATGATCCCACTTTAACTAGCTGCTCCACAGTATACACTGCACCTCTGAGACTACTCGCCAGGGAAGGATTACAACTATTTAGAATTCATCTTACCACCTCCTCTTCTGGCAAGTCGTCCCTCCATTTCAGGCACAAAGCTCTATAGTCGTAGGCAATGTCCCGGATACTCTGGTTAGGGCCTTGAATCATAGCCTTGAGCTGGTCTTCTAACTCAGTCAGGTAATCGGTAGAAAGGAAGGCAGACATGAATGAGCGTTTGAACTCATCCCAGTTGCGTATCTTTAACTTTTCAGCTGTCCACCAACTCCTCGCAGGTCCTGTTAGCACGGCATTGATTGTGGCTAGCAGTTCCACATTTGTGAGTGGTCTGAGTGTCAGGAAGTTCTCACACTTTTCAATGAACTCCAAAACATCACAGGTTTCACGGTTTTGTCCGAAGGAAGGAAACTCTAGGTTGATAGGAGGCTTAGGTGTTGTCGGAGAAGGAATCGCAGCAGGAATATGTCCTGGATCTGTAAAGCTATGGTTAAAAGGGTATGGCGATACTGGGGTACTGGTCGTCTTTACTCGTTTCATTTCTTTTTTCCAGAGTTCATCACGCCGCTTAAGACAATTCACCATCTCTGTCTCCAAGTGGTTCAAAGATCTGTTCATTCCGCTTTCAAGTGCCTCGAAATGCTGATCAATAGCATCCCTGAAACAGGCCTCCCGGTTAACAATGCTATCATTGCTGGCTATGAAATCACTTTTGAGTGTCTGCACCTCTGTCTGCAGAGCCTGGAGGGTTGAAGAGAGCTTGGTTATTTGAGTTTCCAGTTGTTCAATCTCTCCTTCCTTCGGTTTCAACAGTGGGGGTTCATCCTCTTCACTTTCTCCAGCCTGGCCATCAATATACAAATCGCTCATCATGGAACTCAATTCTATTACTGGCAATGGTTCTCTATATGAGACACCAGGGGGAGGCTGATAAGGAAGGGCCTCTGGACACTCTTTTGCCTCGCCAGCCACAGCCTGCTCACAAACATTATCTGAGGGGTTATCCATGATTTACAGACAGACAGTTCAGCAAACGTAAAAAAAAACAACTATATAAATTTGTATATAATAATCCGCTCCCCATACGGGCCACCATCTATAACAACTTCAACCTTTCATAAAAGTGTAAAATTTTTATAACAGGAGGAGTGGTCTATTAATTCCTTTTACTCAAAAGTATTGCAAAAAAATAGCATGATTACAAAAAAACGGCACATTCACCAAAGAATAGCGTGTTGGAATTATAAGGGCACTTTATACATATGTCAGGCACCTGCAAACATAACAAATCTGTTGACTCTTTGTTTAAAACTCAAACAAAGCAAAAACAAACAAAATATGAATAACAAAGATACTCAACAGTCCTTTCTCAGGCCTTTTCTGCTTTGGGGTAGATAGGCAATCCAAAGTCTGGGTGGAAAACAATGTCCCCAAAAAGAGGAAAAAAGAATAAATCCACTGGTTCGAGGTCCCACAAGAAAAAGTTTATCCTCCAGTTGGAATTAGTCCCCAAAAAGAGAAAAAGAATAAATCCACTGGTTCAAGGTCCCGCAAGAAAAAGGTTATCCTCCAGTTATATACCAGAACACGCACACATGAGACGGCATTTTAGACAATTTTCTCTGAGCTAGGTTAGCCAAAAAACCTTGCCACCTCACCAAACACCCTATTTTTTTTCTTTTTCAAAATGGCCGCCCTTCCTCCTCTTTTTACCCTCGGCTCAACATAATAAGAGTCCTAAGATTCCAACAAAAGTTCCCCCCAACTAAAAACAAGCATAAACAAATGCTCAAAATCAAACATACAGGAAAATTAACAAATAAATAAATAAATAATAAATTTTTCAGCATGCAGACATCCCAAGTTTCCCGGAAGTTACGGGAGTCTCCCGCATATTGATAGCGTCTCCCTGATGCCCGCAAATTAGTTAAAATCTCCCGGAATCTAGAGCGAGACATACTGCGCGCATAACATAGCGCGCTGCGCGTGCACTGTACAGAGGGAGAGACTTTGCGAGTGTGCCTCGCGAACGCGAAAGTTAGCCCTCCCTCCCACCCCCACAATCCTGTTACCGAAATATACCTACCGGAAATGAATTCTTGCCGGTTGGGATGTCTGAGCATGGCACCTCTACAGAAAGTATACAATACAATATATATGTGTATATGTATATATATATATATATATATATATATATATATATATATATATATATATATAGGGGTGTCCATGGTTAACCGGTTAACCGATTAACCGTTTAAAATTGGATAACCGAGTGAAACCTTTTTGCTCGGTTAAGTGGCGTCAATACATATTTGCACAAAACTTTTGCGTTTTTTTTTCTGATTGTCGATAAAAAAATATTGTGAAATGACAGCGTTTCTATTAACGGTGTTATGCGACTAAAACATTTTTTTTTCCTTTCGCGATAAGCCATTCCAAAAATAATGGCAAGGGACGTTGGTATATCACAGCCACCGCACTAAACATTATTATTATTTATAAAAGGAGACGTGGTGTGTCATCCAAGCATTAATGGCAGGGACAGTCACAGAGTTTCTGTGTGTTTCTCCCTCATTTCTGCTCCGTGGTCTTGATTGTGGCATTTCTTTGAGGTTTTGTCTAGTAGGCTATTCCTTGTATCCTTTATGAATTTTAAAAAAGAACTCTGCCTCGTATATGTCCAAACGGTCAGTGTAGCCTACTTTTGTGTTCATTCGTTTCCCCTTATTTAATCCGTAGGCCTAATTGCAAAACGAAAAATGAACGGTTGTTGTATTTTGTAAAACGCAGAGTTGAACACCAAAATGTTAATTTGAACTGTAGGACTACGTCAAATGCTGCGCAAAAATATATAGGCTATATATATCGATGAATTTTCACATATTTGTTTGATTTTTTGCCCCTTTAAACATTTAAAATATTTGACAAATGAATATGGAAAAAAAAAAGATTTTACTGGTTTTCTGAGGCCAGATTAGAACCTGGAAATGATTTTCCCCGCAGTGCTGAATGAGAAGAGCCGTAACCACAGCCTACAGAAAGGGGATTTAGATGATTTATAAGATATAATAAATGTGTCTGATAATAAAATAATATAACATAACGAGGCATTAATTGTTTATTAATAAACTATTGTTTTCTAAATCAGTTTCTGCTAAAAACAAATCTCCATCCCCGGATGCACCTTTAGAGAGAAATACATAATTAGCTGACTACATAATTACATAGTCAGAAGATATTGGCTTTCGATTCGAATTTGTTCGTTTTAAATTGGACATTTAAAGCGTTAAAGCTTTAAATGTCCAATTTAAAACTAACAAATTCGAATGCGGTGGCTGTTTCAGTTCTCGCGCTCCAGTTCACGGAGATCATGAAGCGCGCCTGTTTGTTAAAGCACAACGTTTTCTTGTTATTGTGAGTTTACGCAAATAAATGTATTTGCGAATAATGTATTATTATTTTCTGTATGACCAGAAATGAAAGAGTATTTTAAGTTGTTTCCACTGAAAGAACTGCAATGAAACTGCAAGTGTTCACACGGGCGTCTCGCAGCCTCCACAAAGCACACACACTGGATATGCGTCAAAATATTGTGTTTATTTGTGCTTTGTTCCTTTTTTGGATAAAAGCGTCGTCTACATATGCAGCCTAATAAAATGTTACAATAATGATGATTATTATTATTATTTGCGGATACGGAGTTTTTGCGAAATGGACGTGTTGCCAATGTGCGTATTTTCAATGGGCAATTTCAGTTTGAAGGGTGAAACGCGCCTACTTTAACTGCTCTGAACTTACCACTGCGTTTTATTTCTATAAATTAATTTCGTTTCAAATGGGGTCCAACCAGTTATTAAAGGTGTTAAAAATTAACTCTGTATCTCGAGGTTGCGGCACGCACATGGTTAACCGAGTATTAACCGATAAGGGCCTCGGTTAACGGTTAATGAAAAACTTGAAAACGTGCAGCCCTAATATATATATATATATATATATATATATACATATACATTTAACTTAAGTGACCAATGTGCAAGGCTTTACTGTGGCAGTGTCACACCGTGATCGTGGTTCTCTGTTCCTCTTTTCAAATGAATGAGCTGTCGATATCTTCAATGACATGACGGAATCTACACATCTCAATTTTCCAGTGGAAGCCACCTTTGTTGTAAATTAATTTAACCCAAGCGCTCTTTGGTGACGTAGATGATAACGTTACTGTTGATCATCTGTCCATCATCGTATAAAGCCCGTCCTAACAATTTGATTGGACCGAACAGCTCTAGGTTAAGCATAGTTACTCTAGGTTATTACGTGAGGACGTTTTTTTATCCAATAATTAGAATCTTTGATGTTTCCGAATTAAGAAGAAGGAAATTACTAGTCATCCAGTTTTTGATACCAGCAATGCATTCCGTTAATTTTGTGAATTGGTAAGTTTTGTCAGGGCGTGAAGAAATATAGAGCTGAGTATCATCAGCATAACTGTGAAAACTAATGCCATGCTTCCCAATGATATCTCCTAAGGGTAGCATGTACAGAGTGAACAGCAAAGGTCCTAGCACTGAGTCTTGTGGTACATCATACTGAATTTTTGATCATTCCACTAATGCCAACATAATTTGAGTCTATTTAAAAGAATGTTGTGGTCAACAGTATCAATGCAGCACTAAGATCGAGTAACACTAATAGAGAGATAAGAGCAAATAATCTGTGACTTTAAAAAGAGCTGTCTCAGTACTACAAGTGGTTTAACAAGTGGTTTAATCATAGCCAGCTTAAAACTTTTTGGCATGTATCCCAATTACAAAGATAAATGAATGATATTAAGAAGAGGATCTATGACTTTTGAAGCATTTCCACACATACCACAAACATTTTTCAAAATACACATCTCTATGTGAACTTTTCCACTGACATTGCACAATTTAGGTGCAAATGAGTTCCTGAACAAGATGAATAATGGGATACAAATACATCAAATACATCTCCGACAAAATATTAGAGATACTGTGAATTTAAAGGAGAACTCCGGAGCAAAATGAACCTTTGGTCTAATTATGCTTTGTTTTGTATTTAGGGACCCTCATTATGTTTGTCACAGTCTTCGTCTTCACCTGTTTGTCTCGTCATCTGCACTACACCTCCCCGGATCCTTTTGTTTCCACTCCCGGACTCACTCCCCAATCAGCCACCTGTTCCTCGTCCCGTCATCATCGTTTTCACCTGTTTGCACCTCGTTTAGTTTGATTCTTCTGTGTATTTAGTTGATTCTCATTCAGTCTGCCTTTGTCGGTCGATGTTTAATGTTACCCTGTATTTGCTCCCGTTTCCCTGTCTTCCTGCCTGTATTTTGTAAATAAACGTTATCTTCGTGTTCAAATGGACTTCTTCCGCTCCTTCTACCTGCACTCCTGCACTCCCACCACCACACCCCGTGACAGATCGACCGACCACAATAAACTGAGCATTATGGACCTTCCAGCGGTAAGCCTCCTCTGTTTGGACCAGGAAGACCGCTCCCTGGAGTCCCATACCAGGGACTTTCTGGAGTTGGCGTGCCTCACTCACTATTCGGACCGCTCGCTGTGTGTTTTCTACATCGCCAGCCTCAGCGAGCGGTCCCGAAGAGGATTTCCTCGCTTGTGTGGAGTGGGTGCGGGTGTGCTGTGAACCCCCATTCTCCGTGGAAGAAGTCACCCGCACCACTCCAACATCTGAACCCTCACCTTCACTGGTCTCCGTCAGCCCTGCCGAGCCCGCGCTCACCGTCAGCCCTGCCGAGCCCTCGCTCACCGTCAGCCCTCCCAAGCCGGAACTCCCTTCACCGCTGGTTCCGTCCAGCTCTCCAGAGTCTGAATGCTCTTCACTGCTGGTTCCGTCCAGTTCTTCAGAGACTGAATGCCCTTCACTGCTGGTCCCGTCCAGCTCTCCAGAGTCTGAATGCTCTTCACTGCTGGTTCCGTCCAGTTCTTCAGAGACTGAATGCCCTTCACTGCTGGTCCCGTCCAGCTCTCCAGAGTCTGAATGCTCTTCACTGCTGGTTCCGTCCAGTTCTTCAGAGACTGAATGCCCTTCACTGCTGGTCCCGTCCAGCTCTCCAGAGTCTGAATGCCCTTCACTGCTGGTTCCGTCCAGTTCTTCAGAGATTGAATGCCCTTCACTGCTGGTCCCGTCCAGCTCTCCCGAGTCTGAATGCTCTTCACTGCTGGTTCCGTCCAGTTCTTCAGAGACTGAATGCCCTTCACTGCTGGTCCCGTCCAGCTCTCCAGAGTCTGAATGCTCTTCACTGCTGGTTCCGTCCAGTTCTTCAGAGACTGAATGCCCTTCACTGCTGGTCCCGTCCAGCTCTCCAGAGTCTGACTGCTCTTCACTGCTGGTTCCGTCCAGTTCTTCAGAGACTGAAGGCTCTTCACTGCTGGTTCCGTCCAGCTCTCCAGAGACTAAATGCTCTTCACCGCTGGTTCCGTCCAGCTCTCCAGAGACTGAATGCTCTTCACCGCTGGTTCCGTCCAGCTCTCCAGAGACTGAATGCTCTTCACTGCTGGTTCCGTCCAGCTCTCCAGAGACTGAATGCTCTTCACCGCTGGTTCCGCCCAGCTCCCCAGAGACTGAATGCTCTTCGCTGCTGGTTCCGTCCAGCTCTCCAGAAACTGAATGCTCTTCACTGCTGGTTCCGTCCAGCCCTCCAGAGACTGAATGCTCTTCACTGCTGGTTCCGTCCAGCCCTCCAGAGACTGAACGCTCCTCACTGCTGGTTCTTTCCAGCTTACCCGAGCTCGAGCTCTCAGCCCCGCTGGTTCCGTCCAGCTCTCCCGAGCGTGAACTCTCAGCCCCGCTGGTTCCGTCCAGCTTTCCCGAGCACGAGCACTCCGCCCTGCTGGTTCCGTCCAGCTCTCCCGAGTGTGAACTCTCAGCCCCGCTGGTTCCGTCCAGCCTTCCCGAGCACGAACACTCCGCCCTGCTGGTTCCGTCCAGCTCTCCCGAGCGTGAACTCTCAGCCCCGCTGGTTCCGTCCAGCCTTACCGAGCACGAACTCTCCGCCCCGCTGGTTCCGTCCAGCCCTCCCGAGCGTGCACTCTCAGCCCCGCTGGTTCCGTCCAGCTTTCCCGAGCACGAGCTCTCCGCCCCGCTGGTTCCGTCCAGCTCTCCCGAGTGTGAACTCTCGGCCCCGCTGGTTCCGTCCAGCTTTCCCGAGCACGAGCTCTCCGCCCCGCTGGTTCCGTCCAGCTCTCCCGAGTGTGAACTCTCCGCCCCGCTGGTTCCGTCCAGCCATCCCGAACCTGAGCTCCCCTCACCACTGGTTCCACCACTGGCCCTCTGCTATTCTCAATATATATGCTGCCACTTGGTAACAGTTAAAAATGTACAATCCTCTATGGTGTCTTATGATTCAGCTTCAATTATGGCCCCTCTAGAACAACTACACCGCTTTACAACGATAGGACAGGAGGAGCTAAATAAACTAAACCAACAACTTGTTTATTAGATCCAATACCCACTAAGCTACTGAAAGAACTATTACCTGTAGTGGAAGAGCCTCTCCTCAATATTATTAACTCGTCTTTATCTTTAGGTCATGTTCCAAAAATATTCAAGCATGGCAGTAATAAAACCTCTCATTAAGAAACCGCAATTAGATCCAAATAACTTGGCAAATTACAGACCCATTTCAAATCTTCCATTTATGTCCAAAATACTAGAAAAAGTAGTGTCCGCTTAATTGTGCTCTTTTTTGCAAGAAAATGATATCTATGAAAAATTCCAGTCAGGATTCAGACCGCATCATAGTACAGAAACTGCGCTAGTTAAAATTACAAATGATTAACTTTTAGCTTCTGACCAAGGCTGTATCTCAATACTAGTCCTACTTGATCTTAGTGCTGCGTTCGACACTATAGATCATAAAATACTCTTGGATCGACTACAAAACTACACTGGTGTTCAGGGACAGGCATTAAGCTGGTTTAGATCGTACTTATCGGACCGTTATCATTTTGTCTGTTTAAATGGGAAAAAATCAAAGATAACGTCAGTAGACTATGGAGTACCGCAAGGATCGGTTGTAGGCCCTCTGCTATTCTCAATATATATGCTGCCACTTGGTAATATTATAAGAAAACATGGAATTAATTTCCACTGTTACGCTGACGACACTCAATTATATATTTCATCATGACCAGATGAAAACACTAACTCATCTAAAATGACAGAGTGTCTCAAAGATATAAAATGCTGGATGACGCGTAATTTCCTGCTATTAAATTCAGATAAAACGGAGGTATTACTTATTGGTCCAAAAAAACTACTCACAAAACTTCTTACAATACAACTTTAATATAGACGGATGTCCTGTTACTTTATCCACTACAGTAAAAGACCTGGGTGTTAAACTAGACCGCAACTTCATCATATTTCATATGTTACAAGAACAGCCTTTTTCCACCTTAGAAACATTGCTAAGCTACGTAACATGTTATCTATTTCTGATGCAGAAAAATTAGTTCACGCATTCATGACCTCGAGACTAGATTACTGTAATGCTTTATTAGCCGGTTGTCCTGCATCCTCAATAAACAAGCTACAGTTAGTACAAAGTGCAGCTGCTAAATTGGCTGCTGAGTTTGAACAGGAGAGTCACAAATGATGCGCGTGCATCACAGAACAGAGCAAGGCGATCATTTGAGCTTATAAAATTTTAAACTTTTTTTTTTTTTAAATGAGCAATCGTTTCGCTTAATAAGACCCTTATTCATTGTCTAGAATCATTTAAAGCACTTTGAGCAGTTTTCAGTTTGCACTGAAACTTTCTTTTGGACCTTGAACCGTTTGGCTACCTGTAAAGTGCATTATATGGAGAAAAATGAACATAGACATCTTGGATGACATGGGGGTGAGCAAATTATCAACAAAAGTTGTTTTAAAAGTGAACTACTCCTTTAAGTTTTACAGACAAAATGAAACTGTTTACAGTAGGTCAGTCGGTTGTGAATCTCACAACTGAACCTTAATACTGGGCATCTTTTTAATAAATGAATAAAAACAAACAAACAGAAGCATTCTTGCACTCACTATCATTCATCTGAGGGTTTGAATTCTTTATGTAGGCTGAAAACTTGGAGAACACATCAAGGCCTGCAGTGTTAGATTCAGGATTGCGAGCTGCCAGCCGTGGGTATCTGTGTCATAGAGAGGGATGTAGAAGAGGAGGACAGTTAGTAAACATAATGAGACGGAATACACATACAAGCACAGTGATATATGGAGCCACAGAATGATGGGAAATAAATGAGTTACTTAGGAGGGCAGAGGGTTTCCTCCAGGAACTCTTCTATCTTGTTGGTGTCCGTCTTCACCTCTGTACCGTACAGCAGGAAAGGGGGCTGAGCACCAGGGGCCAGATCTTTAAGAATGTCTGGCTTCCTAGTCACAAAAAAGAGAAATAGCACTACTTTTGAAAAACACTGTAAACATTTTGTGTAGGGCTGTGCAAAAATTAATTGTGATTAATCGCATCCAAAATAAAAGTCTGTGTTTACATAATATATTTGTGTGTGCTAAATATAATTATTTTGTATATATAAATACCTATGCATGCATGTATATATTTAAGAATTATTTAAGCTTAAATTCTGTATATATATATATATATATATATACACATAATCTATATTATATAAATATAAATATTTTATATATGAATAACATATTTTCTTAAATATATACATGCATGTGTGTGTATTTATATATACAAAATAATTATATACAGCACACACAAATCTATTATGTAAACACAGACTTTTATTTTGGATGCGATTAATCGCAATTAATTTTTGCACAGCCCTAATTTTGTGGCAATTTTCTGCATGGATGGAATACCCAGATGACCTATTTGATTTGCCAAAAGCACACTGCTCGAGATACCACAATACAAAGCACTTGACCTTCCATTTCCAACATGAATGAAAATCTCTTTTTTTATTAGACCAACAATTTTAATTTCTGGAAAGCTGTGACAACATTGTAAGATACCATTACAAAAAAGAAGTATACTTTGAGTACATTTGATGAAGCATAATAATACTTGAGTGTAATAATACTGAATGAAGTATACTTAAGTAATGTTTATTTTATTTATAAGTATATATAAGTATATTTTAAGTATACTTTATGTAGTAAGTATACTAACATCAATGTGTACTTGTGTACTATAAGTGTAACAGTATTAAATTAAGTACACAACTAAGTTTCTCATTTGTAATGCAAATGTATTACAAGTGAACATAAGTATACTAGTAGAAGAAACTAGTAGTTTAATACTTTAATACAAGTAGACCATTTTTTAGTTTATGAAAGTATACACCTAAGTGTACTCTCAGTAAACTACTAGTTTAGTAGTTTATACTGCAAGTATACTTGTAAGGTGTATAAAGGCCAATTTTGTAAGATGTATAAAGGCCATTTCCCAGGCCAAGCAGGGAGAGTGGATGAGATGGGAGATTGTGGAACAATGCAAGATGAGCTGGCAAGACCTTTGGTCAATGGAAGAGAGTAGGATCAATTTCCTTATCAGGTCAAAATATGATGTTCTCCCATCACCACTGTTAGATTTTGGTGATGCCGAGCAGTGGTTTCAATGGCTCGCCAATGTATTGGATTCCTCCAATACATAAAATAAGTAAGCTTGACCAGTTCTTATGGGGAGAAGAATTTATTGAAGGTTTGTAGTGTAGCAGTCTTTCAGCAGCGATGTTATCATGTCACCCTTCAACAATCTTAACCAATGTTCTGTCTGTGAGACAGAACTTTATACATGAAGATTATGGGCTACAAACAGTAGAAACCTGTTAGGACCATCCCACAGGAGATGCTAATCCACACTGAGCTATGCTGAGTCTTTGTCATTCACACCAATCAGTTTCTGTGGGCCATACATCTGTATGGGCCATTTGACACACACCTTTGCAGACACAGACAGAGTGGATTAATTATGATACACCGTCACAATGTAAATGAATCTGATAACTGAAAATACAAAATCTATCACCACAGAACCTAAACCTCTGGGTAGGAGAGGATCCCTCTTGTCCTTTGTTCATCACCTGCCACATTAAGGCACATTTTGACAGGATGTAAGGTGGCACTTAGCCAATGTCGGTTTACTTGGCGCCATACTGCGATGTTTGGCTTTAGCATCGGAAGGCAAGTGCAGTATGACCAATAAGTTGCCACCTGTTCTAGCAAAACATCACATACAGAAGACAATATTTCTCCAATTCTCAACCAGGACAACTGGAAGCTGCAAGAGACTGGAAAATGCTGGCTGATCTTGATCAACGGCTTATTTTTCCACCTGAGATTGCCACCACTAACCTCCGACCAGATATTACTTTGTGGTCTGGATCAGCTTGCATTGCTCAACTGATAGAGTTAACAGTGCCATGGGAGGATGCTGTAGATGAGGCATATGAGAGGAAGAAACTGTGTTATGCTCATCTGGCCACTGAAGCAGAACAGCAAGTTTGGAGAGCTCAGGTTTATCCAGTGGAAGTGGGTTGTCGAGGATTTGTGGCGCACTCTACAACCCGGTTCTTCAGAGACGTCAGATTCAGTGGCCAAGAGTTGTGTTGCACAGTAAAGAACTTATCTGAAGCAGCAGAAAGGAGCAGCAAACTGGCTGTGGTTGAGACGGAAATATTCTGTCTGGCTGTGTAAGACCGCCACACTACACTTTTAATTGTTGAAAAACTCGAAGAGTCTGTTGTTTATTGGTATAGTTTGCAATAGTAATTACAGTTATTAGGTTTCTGTGTATATTGCATGAATGAGGGTTGGTGTTTGGGCAGATATTGTGTTTTGCGCTAGGTAGTATGCCATACAGAACCATTGCCACTAAACCTAGTTTAACGAAGACAGTGGGGCTCGACAGCCTTAGTCAAACGGGTTGGCGTGTATGGTTGGGTTGTGGAGAGATTGCACGATTGTGGATAGGTCACATATGAACTACGAGGAAGGAGCAACATCAGCAGCAGGAGGGATGTAAAGGTCAGTAAGCTGAAACTGAGTTTAGTGGGGGACGCAGGGGGGATGACTCTGTGAAGCCAGAGTCACTGTCGAGTCCTCTTGAGGTTTCGTGGGTTAGTCGACGAAACACTGAGGATGGAAGGTGCCCACTTGAAGACCAGTGTTTCCCCTACCATTGGTTTAGGGGGGCGGCCCCAGTCATAAAAAAGGAATTTACTGTATATTTTCGAGGAGTAAATAGAAAAAGCGGTTCAGTACACTTGAAATCA